>JAAHCF010000522.1:0-27251 GCA_038367545.1 Beauveria asiatica | reverse complement strand
CTTCTCCCCCGCTTTTTTGACTAAACATGCTCCTAACCAAACCAAAAAACCAAAAAAAAAAAAAAAAGCCCAAAAAGCCACAACTGTCCTACCCATCGCTGTAAGCCGAATCGTGATACGGAGAAACACTAGCCGCCCGTCGGCGAAGCAGCAGTAGCAGCAGCAGCAATGTAGTAGTCCCTTGGACACCGTGGTACAAGGTTAAATACTAGGTATGCCGTCGCCCTGCAATGTCGCCCTGCATTGCCTGTCGTGCACAAATTCTTTCGACGCCTTCGACGCACATGTCAGTCTTTTTTTTGCGCCATCTGGCAGGTATTGCGCAAATCACGGGCCATGCAATGTTACCGGACTGGATGGCGCTCGCATCGCCATGACAACTAGTGACAAGCCTGCAAGGTCGCCAATGTAATCAATGAGCAGTGTTACCTAAACTACACTAAACATAGCCAAGAAAATAGGCCGAATCTAGTTTCGAAGCAATCCCGACAACCGTCCCAATGGCTGTGCTAGTCATACAGAGTCATCATCAGTCGGCATCATCCTAGTCGGCGCACGTTCCAGAGCGAAGCCATGCATGCTACTGCAGTGCCTCCAGGTAATACCGAGCAGCATTGTATCGGGGATTGGTGGTGATTTGCTCTGAATTACCTTATACCCACTGTAGACATCATCCATACTCGGCCCATCGCAAATCATAAAAGCGTACCATCACTTGCTGAGAATATAAACGTTCGGTACAGGACTGCAAGTCCGCATCGTATTGCACTTAATCAGCTCCAATGGCGATTTCGATATCAGCACTTGATAAACCAAGTCGGCTCAACCCCGTTGCACATGGCATTTCGGGCGCCGCACCGCGGCCGCCATGCGCCACACACACACACACACACAAGGCAGTAAAACAGCCAAAAACATCATCCACACCATGCAGCGTGGAATAACATACGCACCGCATCAAAGCTCCACGACAGCTCCTGTCGTACCTTGTGCACCCATGGACTCGCCCTTCCGTGGATAAATCGTACCTTGCGCCCCTTCCCGCGTATAGTTGAGCCAACTACAGCCGGCAGCCCTCAATACAATATACGAGGTCATGGTGGCATACCATGAATAGCATCACATGCCTCTTCTATAGAGGCAAAGCAAGGCAGACCTTGACCAGTCACGCAAAAGACTATTCGCGTTCCAGGCGAGACATCCTTCTTGTACACCCCATTCACTCAATGGGCGCTTGTCGTACTGTCAACATGCATTTCACACAAATTGTGTCCTGATATTCGCGGCTGATGTCGCGCAGCGCATCACCACGCCAGGTTGCACAGCGAGCAT
Source organism: Beauveria asiatica (assembly GCA_038367545.1). NCBI lineage: Eukaryota > Fungi > Ascomycota > Sordariomycetes > Hypocreales > Cordycipitaceae > Beauveria > Beauveria asiatica. The sequence continues at coordinate 25,919 of JAAHCF010000522.1, read as the reverse complement.
CATCGGCAAAGGGCTCGGTCTCGCATCACGGAGAAGGCCGAGGTGAAGAAGCATTCGAGGTGACTGCATTCTCCTCGCTGTCTTGAACCCTGCCTCACTTTTTGGGTAACCGATATTTGCCACCGGCCAATTCTAATTCTCCGGCCGCGATTTTTCCATCGAGAAACCCCTGCAGCTCTTCGTTGCTCCAGTCGCATCCGTCTGCGATGAGCATCTTCATCATCATGGCTATTTGACCTAGAGGCATGGCTGGCGCTGAATTCGTGAGCATACCAAGGATGAACTGCCAATAAATGGTACGTCGTTCTGCTTCCCTGGGATCCATGGCTTTGACCTTCTTTGGTGATGCACTGCCAGAAGCGTCTGGACCTTCCTCGACCGATGCATCGTCGCAAATGTCGCCTGCAGCTTCATCCGGGTTCAAGCGTTCTACAACCACATATGTCTGACTGCCGATATCTTTCAGAACCTTCTTCGCTACCCAGAACCGTAGTGCAAGTTCGAGAGCATCCTCATCCATCATCAAGCTCTGCCACAACTCTTCGAATGTGCGCTGCTGTACGCCTGTGTCGCTCTGTGCTCCGTCGCCTTGAAATTCGAAAATGACGGCAGCTTCGCAGGTTTTGCAGTCAACCTCAACTGTACGATCATCGAGCTCCAGCTTTACTGTTGCTGTGCCCAGATTATCCAACCATCCAAGCTTTCGAGAGGATTTGAGCTGCTCGAAGCCAGCTTCGTATTGTGTTTGAATCTCGGCAACAGGCGCTGGAACCTTGAACGTTTCCTTTGTCAAACTAGGCCAAAAGAGACGCGACAGTATTTTGGAGTGGTATGATAAAGCTGGGGACTCAGGATCCTGCGCACTGCGTATGTTACGTCGCAGCACGGTGTCGAGGCGCCGGGATTCTTGAATATCCTTAACCATGACGTCGCAGTTTTGAAGCGCGTGTTGGCCAAATCTCTTTTTCAAGAGCCCCAGAACTTTGATCTCTTGCTGAAAGCCATGCTGCTTTGATAACAGTCGCTCTGCGATAATATGCTGAAATTCTTTGATGAAAATGTCTTGCGAGCCAAGTGCACTAATCAGGGTGCCGACAACATCCTCATTCTTTGGACGTTTGTAGTTGACGCCTGCATCGACAGGGTCTGGAACCCAGTTCATATCGTCCCAGTCGAGATCCTCCTCGTCAATAGCTGTCCTCTGCTGTTGCGATGCTTCGTTTATCACGACAGCTAGCTCTACAAGCTTTGTCTTGGCCTCAATGTCGTCATCGCCTTTGGGATTCGCGAGGAGGCCCGTAACCATAATCCGGATCGCATCGTCTCTTTGACAAAGGTAAAGCTGCAAGGCGTGCACAACTCGATCAAGCAAAACTTTTGAGTGATCGAGCGCGTGAAAGGTTCGAATCATGGAAATATACGTCTGCAGGATCTCCAGTGTAGACCGGCCTGGGTGCAGCAGCCGCTGCTGCAGGGCAGCTGAGAAGGCGTCTGTCAGCTCTAGGCGTCGTTGCGGCGTGGTAACCGAGTATCCTAAATCGTCAAGGCCGCCCTTGGTCTCGGGCCAGTGCAGTACAATGTCAAAGAGCTCGTGTATTCGAAGTGTTGCCAGCCGACCTATGGCAATGTCACGCCACTGCTCAACATCAGCCCATTTCACCTGGCCACCTAGGCGGCTGAAAACTTCCACGGCCAGTCGGCCATAGTGGTTCTCTACCCAGTCGCAGAGATGCGCCATGCACCCTGGCATGACAGATCCCGTGCTGGAGTCTTTGACTTCTGCCGAGTCCCAAACTCCATCATAGGCGGTTTGGATGAATTCATGCATGCAATTATCCAATAACTCTGCAAAGAGCACCTGAAATTTGTCGCCAGCGAGACCCACCCGCTGCAAGGACTCGAGGAGACTCAGCAATTCTTCTCGAGCGCTCGAAACGTTGGGTTCTTCCGGCGTATGCCTGCCATCGAAGCGCTGACCGATATTCAGAACAGTGCGCAGCAATCGTTTGAGCGCAGGATTCAGGGCATTAATCAGACCCTGCGTCCACGAGTTGCCAATGACAGCGTGCAAGTCCCGCCTAAATGTGCTAGTTGCTGTCTCCGAGGCAGCTTCATTGGAAATGCCTCTGACGACTAGCAACAGGCCGTTGAGATATTGTCGGTGGGCTGCCGCCAGAGTATTGACTGTGCTAGAGACGACTTGCGAGGTATCTGCAAGACTGGCACAAGCAGCGAGCAACGGCAAGACATGATGAACAAAGTGCTGCCTAACTTGTCGCGCGTGCCATAGCAGGATGTCTTCGGTGTGAGCTGCACAGGGCACATTGACTGCCGGGTCGAGCACGATCGGCAGCGCCTCATAGAAATCCGAATCGCTGTCCTGCGATTGTGGCGGCAATGTGCCAAAGGAGTCTTCAATGGCGACGGAGGAGGGAAGTTGAATGCGCGATGTAACCAGATGCCAAGCTCTGTCCCATTTCACTTGATCCGAGATGCCGCCATCGTTGCCTGCCGAACGCCTGTGACGCGGCGACGCCTTGACTGTAGCTGCTGGAGGCCCGCCAAACGGTTCGCCTGGTTCAGTGGAGGACAGCAATGGGGTGGGTTGCGATGAATCAGTTTGGAAGACGGCTTTGAAGATTTTTTGCCGCCGGGCGCGCACCGTCAAGGCTGACATGGTGCGCTTGAGCTGGCTTTGATGAACGCCCAACGTTGATCTTGCAGGTACGGATTGAACGTCTTGACTGTTGACACGCTCGTGTCGCGGTGGCACGTGCTGTGGTGGGGGGTTTGGGGGGGAGGTTCACGCGGGCGCCCCCTGCAGGTTCCTCCCACTACAGGCCTTGACAAGCTGGCATCATTATCAACGGAGCAACGGATATGATAGCGACAAATCTATCTTCGAAATAGCTGTACAAGAAAACAAGCAGGGCCTGATCTAATCCCTCTTGCTACTGGAAGATCTACCACCACTTGTATGACCGGCGCTGGTGGGTCAGGCCCTCATATATGCGATACATTTTGGGTTGCCATCTCAATTCTTCTCCTCAAGAGAATCTCAGAGCTTGTATCAGACCACAGCCAACATCCTATTTATCAGCCAATGGTCCACTTGACGCCGCGAAGCAGGGTACCATCACGATCCTTGCCACCAAAAGCCTTCCAATCACCCAGGCACATGTCAATCGACTGCTCATTGCTCGTGTTCTCATCGGCGACAATGGCCTTGCGAGTAACGCCCTTATAGGTCATGGTGATGGTCTTGGCGCAAAGCTTATTGTCCTGAGCCCGGCCAAACTGGTCAAAGACGCGAGAAGGAACAGCGACGAGGGGCATGTTGGACGGGACTCTGCGCTTGAAGTAGGTGCTTAGACCGCAAGCACCCGAGTCGTAGAACAACTTGCGGCAACGCGAGGCATCACCGAATTGGAAGATGGAACCGTCGTTGGTGCCAGAGATGATGGCGCGCTTCTCAACGTCGTCGGCAGGGGCACCATGAATACCCACAGCCAGAAAAGCGACAACGACAGACAAAGACAAGTGCATTTTTGTAAAAAGAGATCCTTGTATGTGAGTAGGCGACAGTATGAGTTGAATTTCTGCTGTCGGAAAGGAGTAGATGCGTTCCATACTCTGGAGCCGGCGATAGCTTCAGCTTTTATATCCATTTCCTCCAGCTTCAAGCAGCATCCATGCAATTCATGCTGAAACATCACATCCCCGCAATGGTTTATACAAAACACGGCTAGGAAATTGATGGACGGCAATGCCCACATGTCTCTCAATCGCAAAAAGGGCATAATTTCATCGAATGCAATGGCGTCTGACATGGCATCGCCAAGTGATTGCAATTCAAGTTCGGGCTCCATAGGTAAGCTCATCACCTAATCGGGACTGCTCCAGAGTGTGCCAATCGCTCATAGGTGGAAAATTGAACAGTGACATGGGACATGGCGGAAGAATAAGGTTGATTTGGCTGCGATTCGGGGAACCAGAAGCAAATTTATTCCGACGGTGGCAAGCGATGAGCAAGTCCCTGTACGAAAAGAGACTCACTGACTCCGGGGACTTTAGCATAGAGGTGTCCATACTCGTAGCAAGAGTCTACATCTGTAAAAAAAAAAAAAAAAAAAAGACAGAAAGAAAGAAAGAAAAAGAAAAAGAAAAGATGTATACATCTACAAAACAGAGTGACTGGTTAGTGCTGGGTATAACTGGGGCGGATTAGTCTGTACACGTAGAGTGTCACCCGTTTAATTGAGCATTTCGTGAGACTTGATTTTCGAATTCTTGATTCGTTGCTATATACAAACAAGACGAAAACAAAAAAACACATTGTGACGCCAGATAGATTGCTGCGCATCACGAATGAGACCGTGCTTGGGTCGCAATCAGCAGCCCTCCCGCCTTGCCTTGTGCAGACTGCTCTGCAGCGGCACTCTTCAGATGAAGCAAGACAAATACCAACTTGCACCTGAGAAAAATCTGAAAAGTAACAGAAGAGCCAAAACTCCTAGAGAAGAGCGCAAAGAAGAAGCGATGCCATATAATACAGGCTAGTTGTGTTTAAGCGCCGAAATCACGCGCGGAAGGCTTCCAGCCTCCCATTCCGCTGCATATGTACGGGCGTCTGGAAAATATACGTCGTCTGTTTTCGTGTCGTATCCCCTCACAAGGTGGCATGCCTGACTCGGCAGGTCAGGCACTGCTGCTGCCAGTAGCTCTTCGCTTACACTTGTCGTGTAGCATGTGCCCATTCCGCGCCGTTGTCCTGGTAAATTCTGCGCCGCAGTTGGGACAGGTTGATTTGGCAGCTTGGCCAGACTTCTCACGCTGATGACGTAGTAAATTACTGAATGTAGAGAACTGGCGTCCATTGCATCCATGCTCCCAGCATCGAGGCTTCGGCCGGCTCGATGCCAGTCCAGATGGGCAAGTATCGTGGGGGGTCGCAGAAGGGCTTGTTGGCATTTGATAGAGTAGACTGCTCTCCTGGGTGTGAGGCACCGATGATGCAGACGAATGGTTTTGTCTCATGTTGCTACCGGTATCATTAGCCTATTTTTACAGGTTGTATGCAAAGGCAACGCACCCAAATTCGTTCGCACCCATGTAGCCGTTTGAGTAATCCATGGGGAGATGGTATGATTGCGGACTACCTCGGTAGATTAGCGACGCAGGTTCCTAGATCAACTGGCATCTTGAAAGCGTACAGTGGTTGTTGATACGAAAGCGAGTAGCCATGCGAATGCTCAGAGGCCAGGTCGTAAGATGGTACGTATGACGATGTTGGCATGAGCTGGGGCGACTCAGCCATCAACGGCACGGCCGTATGAGTTGTCGGACTGTAGGAAGCAAGTCCGAGATTCCCGATTGCATCGGTCGGGCTCATCATGGCCGAATCGACAAACGAAGCGTTACTGTGGCGGCGTAACCTAGCGTTGAGGCGCGAGTCCCTGCGAGCGCGGTCCTGTTGGCGCTTTAGGCTGTGCTGATCCGGTGCGAGAGAGAGAGACGGGCTGGACGTCGAGGATTTTGTGCTAATAGGCGACATGGTACCACCATCACTTGTCTGTCCCACGGCATTTGAATCATCTCCAAACATGATGTCGTCAAAATGTTGGTCGTGGTCTGAACGGGGATCTGTTGTTGGCAAAGACCAACCGTTAGTTAAGTTAGCGAGGGAGGAGCGCTAGTAGTGGCAATATTCGAGTCAAGTAGAGCGCTATTTCCCACATACCTTGCCAGGAAAAGCCACTTTTGCTTCCAATCATCGAACTGGGATCCAATGACAAGGCTATGGCGCTGCAGCCTGGTTAGCACTTGGGGGGCAGGGGCAACAGGATCGCGGCGACCCGACTCACCTCATCCTGATGTGGTGGCTAGCCAGAATCCGAAGCCAAAAATGATTCGAGATTCTATCTCGAAGGCTGTGTCGTTCTGTTCATAGAGATGGGCGCAAGACTGCCCTCGTGATGATGAAGGGTAAGCGTGCCCTACCAAGTAAAGGCCCAGTGGTGTGGTGAGTGTCGGCCTGACCTCAGATGTGGAAGGCTCCGCGGGGGCTGTATTGGGGAGGGCAGCAACGTTTTAATAAGAGGTGTGTGGCTACCACCAGCAAGATTGATTGAAGAAAGTACTCGGCCGCTCGAGTGGCAAGTCGTTTTTGTCGATGGCTTCCTACGAGTAGTTTGGCGGACTCGGCATAGAAGTAGTGGCAGCACCACACTAGAGGCTTGTGTATCAAAGATTTATGTCCTCTTTTTCTGGGTGGGCAATGTCTTTGGAGAACAGACAGCGTGAAACGGGGAGTATACGGGGAACAAGGTATCAATCATTGACATGGAAACGCCAGAGGAATGCCAGGAACCGGTAGTCGGCGAGGCCTGAGCTGCTTATATGGAGTTTGCCGAGTCGGACAGGTGTAGATGATGTTCCTAGCCTGGTAAAGGATGATTAGAGTCGAGATTGCATCGCGCACTCATGGAACGGGGCACAACCAGAACCGGGCATGGCAACATGGAGCCCATTCGACTGCGAGCCTGTGAGTGATGGTGGGGGCGAGGAAAGAATTGTTGCATGACCGAGGAGGTGTGTGTGCGCAACTGTTCAAGGAGGGGTGTATGAGCCGGCGAGCCTGGCAAGCGGAAGGGGCACGAGGGGGCCAGAAACTCCATCAGTTGTCTCGTGGTAATCCGTATAGCTAGCATGACGCCTTGTTCGGGTAACTGGACTAGCTACAGAGCTTAGAGGCTATTGGCTCTTACTGTCGGCCATGCTCGTCATCCACCAGTCATAACCAATCATGTCCTGACTATCCGTACAGTTGCGTGTGCAATGTTGGGTCAAGTTGCCTGGGTTGGGAGAGCCTGGTGATGGACAGGGACATGGCCGTCGACCGCGAGACCAACTTTCAGCGCGTGGCCCCCTCGGCGCTACCCCGACGAGTAAATTTGGCTGCAGGCAGGTTCCCCTCCCCTCCTTGACAAAGGTACCAGGCCGGTTTCCATTCAGGCCAAGCTGCCAGCTGAAGACCGAAGCAAGCCCTGCCTGCCCAACGGGGTTAACAAGCCAGCAGCCCGGCCCAGCCAGTCACGTAGATGCCTGTTGTTGCTCTCTCTTGTGTGGAGATGGGTGGACCACCGCTGCCATCCAGCCGCGGTTTGGGTATTAAACGGACAGAAGCAGAAAGCCACCCCTTGTAAAGTTGCTGGTGTCACCCCCCGAGCCTCTGGGTGGTTCCCTTGGCCTTGTCTGTTGACCATGAGTCGACGAATGAGAGCAGATTTGGGCATGGTTGCATTGACAACTATTTTGGTGACTGGTTATATTGTGTGGCTGCTTTCAGCAGTGCGGCCGCAAGATGGATAGTCCTTGGCGACGTTATTGCTACCACACTGTTCTTGGGGTTGTGGTGTCGAAGAGAAGGTTGGAGGGCCCGAGAAGCGACAAAGACATGGAGCAAGTCTGAACCCCGCCTTCTGCTGCCCCACGGTCACTAGTTGAATGGGAAAAAAAAAACTGGAAAATCCCAACTAATTCCGCAAGCACATGAGTTGCCCGCGTGCCACGGAGCCGAAGCGGCTGAGATGGCCCCTCTATCGGACAAGGAGGCTGGCTACGGAGGTATGAAGCTCCGATCGAGCAACTATACGGAGTACACACAAGGGCAACCCCAGTGGGAAATGCGTTATGCCATTCGCTCTTGAACTTGATTGTAACCACGAGAGTGTTGGATGCTGAGAGTACACACAACTCTTGGAAACCTAGAGCTGGCGGCTCTGCTAGCAGAGCTGACGGGCAAGTCGAACAACATCATCATTGGAACAAGTTACTATTAAAAAAATCATGCACGTCTTTTTTTTTTCCGGCTGATGGGTCACTGATGCATAGTCTTCCCCCCACAAGCCCCGTCGGTTCTTTTACTAAATTATTAATTATTTAGTACCTGTTGGTATTTACGGCGTGCGCCAAGACAAGACGTCAACGACGGGTAGCATGTTCCGAACTTTGCCCTGTCAACAGAGTAATTTCTTTTTTCATAGCTTACATAGTGAGTAAAGATGGCTTTCGTACCTGACGAATTGCTTCTGCCAATTGCTTCCAACTTGTTCTAGTTACAGCATGGTGCTGCCAGACGCCAGCCAGCCTCCATGTCCCCGGCCCCTCCCCCCCCCTTGCCATATGTAAGCCGCCACAGCAACAGTATGAATGAACGAAGTACGGTATTGCTAGCTGGAATTGGGCCACACCCTGCGAAAAGTGACGCTGCCAGCTTGGCTGCTCATTGTCCACTTGCCTGCTTCTTAGCAAACGGTGGCTCGGGCTCGTTCTGTCGCCCATGTCTGGCTCTTGTTCTGACGCATGGCGCTGGGCTGGCTATATGTGCAAGTTGTTATAACCTTTTGAGCCCCCCTCCACCAAGCAAAAAGGAAAAAAACGGGAGTTTTCCTGTTATTCAAGTTCTTGGTGAAAGAAAAGTTCCCCATTGAATCGTCCATGCAGTCAGAAGACCCCCTCTTCATGTGAGAGCTGCCGCTCAACAAGGCGTCATGCTACAAAAACGGTCAAAGAATCGCGACGACAACTTTTCATCCAATGCACAGCCCTACCAGTGCAGCAGGACCGCGGCGCCGTCCGCTCATTCCTACGTTACCCCGCCCGCCGGGGCAGCTATTTTGGTCTCAACGCCCGCTGGGGGTTGAAGCCGAGCCTTGCTGGGGCGGGCTGGCCTGACGATGGCCGGCTTTGGTCGGTGGTGTCATCTGGGATGGTTGTGGCTCGCTTCAAGGGTGTTTGCGTCAAGGGCTTGTCGATCTGGTCAAGGCGAGTCTGAGCTTTCCAGTCACGACTCTATTTATCGCCTACTGCAGAGTATAATGATCTCTATTCATGGCTCACAGTGTCTCTCCAAGGCAAATGTTTGGTTCGGTTCGCTTTCCACTAGCGTGTTGCCAATACTAGCTAATGTCACCATCTCATGAGGCTCCAGCCCACTTCGAGATGGTGTGTAATCACAGATCAGTGCGCCCGCGATTGGGAGCCGAGGCTGCAACTCCGTCAGGTATTATAATTAATGTACTTTGGCGCCGAGTCTCACATCTCAAGCCTTGACGTAGTTATCTGGCAGACACTTGCCCAGACGTGCGTGTCGCACCCGGTGCTACTTTTTTATCCGGTTTTTTTCTGGTTTCGGGCACACTAAACTTTTCAATAAAATGTCTTGTTAATATCATGGCTCCCACGGGCGCGCAGCCAATCTACCCAGAGCCTCGCTGTGCTCTCGCACTCAGTCCTACATGTACGCCATCTTCTGCTGTACTACTGGGACTGAGGCCTAGGTAGTTCCAAGCCTCATCCGAGATTATTCTTTCCGTGACTCGCAACCGAGTACCATAGGCATGCGTATCTGCAAGTGCAAGATCCTGTGAGACAGATCAACACCCCGCTTCGAGTTGGCGCTGAAATAGAACGCCAGACTCGCAAGTCCTGAATCTATACTCGTAGGATATGGATTCCGTAAATGTGTATATCTGTATTTTCTTCGTATGCATTTCCAGAATGAGAGAGCTTTCAAGTAATGCGGGCTAATTTGATTGCTGTAACCTGCTCGATTGATTAGACAACTGTACTGAGCAATGCTTGCAGATGAATCTTGTAAGTTTGCTCAGTAACGTCTATTTGCGAACGCCGTTTTCCATGGATAACGTAATTATCTATATAGAATCATATTTTACCCAGTCGAGATTCGGTAATGCTCAAATTCTCTATGCAGAGATTCAAGACTTTTATTGCTTTCCGATTTCAACAAACATGGTGGCGTACGCGAGGGGCCTACGGGCCTACCCTGCATGCTATCGGAAGGATTACATAATCAACCATGTGAAGGCATCACGGGTCATTATTTCGCGGGGCGGCAGGCCGGCTGTTTGTGAAAAGGCACTGACAAATGCGCCACTGGAGCGGCAAAGATCAAAATTAATACACAAAAAGGCCGAAATCGTTTTCCAGAGACTATTCAGGCCTTTAATCTGCATTTCGCAAACCGCGAGGCTCGAATTCTTCAGCCCAGGGCACACTGCGTCCTCTCATACTCGCAAACAGGCGACAGTAACGTGATCCAGTTTCTCCAACTGGAAGAGCCAGAGACACCAGAACCCTCACTCTGGTTTCTGGCACGATCGGCCTCACTCAACCTGCAATCAATTACGCATCGTCAGCCTCAACACATTTGTTGCTTTAGCTCTCCCCAGTCGCCCACCTTATCGCGCCCAATATTACTGGGGAACCAGGCTCGGTGCCAGGGAAAAAAAAAAAAAAAAAAAAGGCGCACACTGCAGCGGCCATGTCTTCCTTCATCGTCGAATTGTGGGAGTCCATATTCGTTCCCGGCCCCACGCCCACGATCCTGCGGGCAACCAACGCCACCTTTGCCGCGCTGCAGCTCACGCTGTTTGCGCTTCTGGTCGGCACCTACAGCATCCACTTTGTCGTCCTCTCCATCCTCTCCGCCGGGCTGTGGTGGTCTGTCAACTGGTTCGCGGCCGAGCTAGAGGCCGCAAAGGCGCGAGGAGACTTGCCTTCTGGCGGCGGCGGCGGCGTCGTCGTCTCGGCTCTCGGGGACGACAAGGAGGCGGCGCCTACCGGCCACACGCTGGCCGCGCCCAAGGATGGCGACAGCGACGAGGATACCGAGGTGGAGGGCCAGGCCGAGAAAAAGCGAGGTAAAAGGGGCCAAAAGGGGGGCAAGGAAAATGTTGTCAGAGTGGTCAAGGCGTCGGCAGATGTTGAAGCAGTCGAAGCAAAGGGAGAATTGAAACATCGCGTCGCTTCCTTGTCGGACTCGACGGGCATGTCCCAGTCGAGTGCCAGTACCGAGGATGAGTGGGAAAAGGTCTCGGAGAGCGAGAATGACAAGACCAAGTAACGAATGAACGGGGGGCACTGGTCGCTACACTTGATCAAGTGCGTGCAAGGTATATATTCAATATGATAATCATGGTTACGTACATGGATCCAAATCAATCTGGTCATGTGCTACAAAAGAAGAAAGAAAACTCTGGCAGCCCAAGTATCAGTCTCTACTCCAAATGCCTCAGCTTCCTTGTAACAACTGCAGATATGATTGTGCTCATCGCACCAATAAAGAGGCAAATAGAAATCGCATTCGGCCCAGTAGGCGCTGCAGGCGGCGTCTTGTCTCCGTCCGCACCCAGTTCTCGGCTCTTGCCGGGCTCGAATATGCCAAAGACAATCATGGAGATGAAGGTGCCGACAAACTGCGGCAGCGTAGTATACACGTTGAGAATGCCAAAGTATATGCCAGAGAGCTCCGCCGACGAGGTTGAAGCCTGGGAGGAGCCCTCGCCGAGCACCGTCATCTCGATATCCTGGCTAGGCAGCGGACGATAGGTAGATCCGCCCTCGCTTGCAAGTTTGTTGACTTCAATACCGAGAAAGGCGCTGGGCGCCCATCCTGCGATTGCCCATGGACTAGGATAAGACGTAGGTTAGCGTACTGCCGCCCCTCCCTCAACCGCATCAAAGGAGCAAATACATACACTGCGCAGAGGCACACCAGCGTAGTGGCAAAGCGATAACTCGTAGCAAATGGGGCAAACATCATGGCGACTGCGAACAGTACGTGGCCGCAGATCCATGCTGTCAGGAGATCGGGTCGCGATCCTTTGCATATCTTGAGCACCGCTGCGAGAGCTGGATGCGGACGCTGCGTGTACGTTGCCTCATCAGGCGACCGCACGAGGAGCGGGAGCACCAGCGACGCCGTGAGCGTAATCATGGACGACAAGACAAACGCCTGGCTGCCGATGCGGCCAATGTCTCCGAGGGTGTCGCCCGACTTGGCCGACTCGGGGGCGTCGTAGCGAAAGTACGTCTCGCCGACCCAGGTGGTGCTGTAGAAGAGGAACGGGAACCAGCCGATCCAGGACCAGAACTGCGCCCAGCAGATGGCGCGGATGCGCGGCGGCAGATGGCGGATGGTGTGGTAGATTTGCGTGACGACCTGGAACCGGTCCTGGGACGACTGCCGCGCCTCGCCCCTGCGCGCGTCCGGGAGGAGCACCTTTTCCGTCACGGCCCAGCAGGTTACGGCCGTGGTGCCGAGGATGGCCACGACGGCAATGATGGTGAGGAGCTTAAACTGCGTGTCGCCAAACGTGGTGCCTAGAATCCGGACAAGGTCGACGGCGCCGCCGGCGTAGCCGACGACGTTGCCAATGGCCGACATTCGACTGGCTAGCCAGAGCAGAAACAAGTTTAGCGAGATTTAGTATGAGGCTGGAGAGGACAAACGCTGGCTTCGCGACAGAGAACTTACCCCAGGCGGCACCTGACTGCTGCTTCTCGATAGGTAGTGTGTCGACAATGAGACTCCGCGAGCAGGACATTACTGGATACCTTGAATGAGCCGATTGTTTTTGGTGCGGGCAGCAGAGAGGGATGGCAGGCGCTGGTTCTTCTTACCGGCGTTGATGGCGAAATCAACAACATAGATGGCTAGTACGGCGAGAAAGATTGTCGGAACCCGGGCAGCTTCCGCGTCTTGGATCAATAGACCGACCAGCTCCTTTGTGAATCCCAAAACGAGCATGGCAACAGCCACAATCGCCGCGCCAAGCACCATCATCGGTCTTCGGCGACCCCATTTCGACGTGTTTTCATCCGAAATGACACCAATCACGGGCTGGACGATGAGACCCGACAGCGGTCCGGCAATCCACACCATGGATGTGTTGCTCTTGCTCAGCCCCAAGCTCAGCAGATACGGAGTACAATCTGGTGAACAAGTCGTCAGTTCTGCGCATCCCGCCCAAAGATCTCAAAGTTTCTCTACTTACACGTCATCTCGACACCCCATGTAAACCTGCAGGACACATGATAAGGCGTCAGTCTCTGACAGAGCTTTGCGCTCTTTGAATTCGAGGGTTACTTACGTGATACCAATGGTGCAAAAAGTGAGCAGCACCATGCGCATGGCCTCACTCGAGCCCCTGACGGAGGACTCGCCTGCAAAAGCAGCCATATTTGCGTTGGAAAATTCCACCTCACAGCCAGAAAGCAAGAGGATGCCTCAATGGCGAGTACCGAGCATGACACTTGAACAATTAAACAAGTTGGGAGTTTCGATGGGCCGCGTCGCGATGGGCCTCGACGGGCCAGCTTGCTAGATAGACGCGCGCCTCCCTAGGTACCAAGGTATTTAGCGTGATGCTCCCAGGTGTTGCGTTGTCGACCCGGAGTCGCCGCGCGCGCGCGCGTAGTAGTCAAGATGTGAGCAAATACGTAGTGTCGCACCGTTTGTATACGAATTTCAAAAAAGAAAAGAAAAAAAAGAGCAAAGCAAAACGGAGCAATCGATGAACAGACGACGAAAATGCCGTGATGTAATGTGCTGAAATTAGGAGGGTGCCTACACTGTAGCTGGCCTTTTCAGCCCCTCTAAATAGACACTGCGCCACTTTTCTGTGCATAGGCCAAGGTTTTTAAAGAGCAGACAGATCCTTATTACTGATAAACATGAATTACTCGCAACAAAATTATGCCAGCAAGCAAGTCATTGTACGGATTAGTGGCGTAGGCATTTCTGTTTCTGGCTCTTTAATACCTACACATTCATCACCCCTCCTTTTCATTTTTCCTCACTCATTCTGTGCCATTAAAAGGCGACAAGTGGTGGACCTGGGACCACGTAAAAGGTGGCAAATCATGCCACATCCATACTCATTAAAAATATAAAGTAGATTGAGTCGAAATAATTGGGAATTGTGGAAAAGAGCCTCTGCCAGGCCTGTAGGCTTTGATCACAGAGCTGTCGAAAGATAAGTAAAGAAAACAAGAAGCTGCTTCGCAATGCTCGAGGACAAACAACAAATTGCAAGGAAATTGTAAACGCCATCGCCCATAATTCCTCTCCCTCCTTCTTCCACCAAAAAAAAAAGAAGAAGAAGAAAAAAAAAAAAAGGAAAAACAATTCAACGGGAAAAAAGACCTCTCTGGCCATACCGTGTGTACTTTGTGCCCCTTTTGCCGTGTCTGCGCCCTTCTCCTGTTTGGTGCTGGACCGGAGCTTGGGTCCTGTCAACCGTCGACCCATTTCGGCATCAAAACTCTATTTCTTTCATTGTGTTCCTCAAATCACTGTATCAACGCCTGCGGAGGTCTTGGGAAGAAGAACAACGAGAAAAGAAGAAGAAGAAGAAGAAGAAGAAGAAGAAGAAGAAGAAGAAGAAGAAGCAAAAATTTGAAGCATCAAGTCCACCTTGGAAATCCAGTCCGCTTGTTATGAATCGGCCAGCTTGGCAAAATGCTTGGACCAGATCCAGCCAACCATTTCTGTCGAATCGTCTTGGTTCTTGGCAAGCCATAACTCTCCCTTCTCTGCGATGATATCGAATATCTAGTATCGTAGGTTAGCCGCTGCGGAACTTGCAAATTGCGTCAAAAACAACTTACCTCGCCGGCTTGGTATGTCAGATAGGGATATCCAGCCTCGTGCTTGGTTGTTTCGATATTAAACTCAAACAGAGAAGCCGCAAGCCATAATATGTTATAGCCATCCGATCCTCGGCCCCTCTCGCGAGACGATGCGCGTGATGATCTCTGGCTCTCTTCTGGGCCATCAGGCATGGGGAGAGCAGAATGAAATAGATTGGAGAACCTAGCATTTTCTTGCTGCGCATGACTGGACGTGTATGTCGTAGTCGAGTCTGATCGCTGGACGGACGCCATGTCTGCGCTCTGCCGCTGCAGAGCGCCAGACTCAAAGCTCTTACCAGTACTTGGGCGTGTAGAGGTGTGCCCAGTGCCTGTGTTGGAGCGCGAGCTCCCAACCATGTCGCCAGATTTGGGCGACGCCGAGTTTGTACCGTAGCCTTGAATACCGGCGTAAAAGTCTCGGTAGTAGTATTGATGCGGGTTGGTGACAGTAGCCACATTACTACTGGAGCTGCCTGCACTAGGTGACATGGTAATGCCTGCACTACTGCGCTTGCCAAAGTCTGGTGCCGGTAACGTTGGCGCACTCTCGTCATTGACAGAAGATCCACGCCCCCGCCGTTCAATCTCGGAATATCGTAAACGGTACTCGGTGGATTGAGATGATCGTACCTGTAAATCAGGATTCAAGATTCCGATAGAACTAAGTTGGTCAGCCGCGTAGGGGTAGTCACGATTGAAAGTAGCAACTATATTGTCAACAGTTGGGACCTCTGGGCCGTCGCTGAGGACTGTCCTCAGCTTTTCTGTCCACATTTTATACCAATTGGCTTGGATGTTGACAAAATTCCCGAGGCAGATTTTGCCGACCTTCTCTGTCATGGCGGATAACCTCGGCAGCTCTGCCTTCAAAGCATCATTGAGTGCATCATACTGCTCAACCAGTTCCCGCAGCTTTGGCTCTAGTGTCTTGCCGCTGCGTCGTTGCTGATCGGCTCGCTCATAATCAAGCCGGCGCTTCTGTCGCTTCTTCATCGCCAGCGAGGGATTGCCATATGCTTTGATAACTTGCTCAAAAGGTTCAATCACTTGTTTGCGGACTTGCCCAAGATGTTCCTCCAATGCCACCTTTTCCAAGTCTCGCATCGAGATGTTGAACTGGACCCATTTGCTCTCGATTTCAGGGAAGTTTCCAGGCTGCAATCTCATAACCAGCTCAATCGATGAAAGGTACTGCAGGAATTCGTGCACATATTGTGATATTTGCCGTGTATAATACTCAACGTCACGAAGGACGACCTGCAGTTGAACAAAGTCATCGCCAAACTTTTCATTCAGTTTCACGTAGATGGGGTCATCAGGAACGCGACTGCCGGACGACTGCAGCTTATCAACACGTTTGCCAAAAGCACGAGCGAAACCAGCCTTGACATCTGTGTCCTTGTGCTTTCTGCCAACAATCTGACCAACCAGCTCAAAGTTCTTTTTTGTCTTGTTGATCTCGATGATGGCGGTTTCTAAAGAGTCTTTGGTTGTTGTGAGACGTTCTCGGTCCGGGTGATCCTGGGGGGTGTACTGGAGCAAAGTCATGATTAGGTTGGGGTATTTTGTAATCCTCTGCATTGGCTTGATGAGAAGAGAGTCAAGATCCCAAGCTGCGGTCAGGTCCTTGGCAACTTCGTTGCATTCTGCCAGCCAGACTTGGACGGCCGAGTCTTGCTGTATCTGAATAAGCTTTTTCGCGGCCTGGTCACTATTTCGCAGGAACCCTTCGTGGACAGTTTTCATGCGGTCGAGATGACGCTGAAACACGGGGCCGACTGTGGTTTCGCGATCGCTGGCATCACTGATATCGCTCGACTTGTTGGTTCCTGGCTCAATGTTTGTCGGTATTTGGGGGCCTTTGGCGGTTCGTCCGCCTTTGGGAACATATACCGATGCGACTGCAGCCTTTACTTCAGCCAAGAAGAGAGTATGAAACTCGATTATTTCATGACTGTTGCGAAAGATGAGCTTCACGGTCTGGTCATCCAAGCGTGGACATGCTTCGGCAGTTCCCTTGTAGATCTCTTCGACAATGTTCATGTCACGTACGAAGACAGCCTCGGTATCGACCAGTTCCTTGATAACATTGCGCCGCTGCACGAGTCGATGTCGCTCCTTCTCTGAAGGTGCATCCGTATCTTGATGGAGAGACTTGCCGTCACTATCAGTCCCTACAATTTTGCATGAGTCGTTGTCTGCCGTGTCGAAAGAGGTAGTGTCGACAGATCGAGGCGTATTGGCGTATGTCATATAAGCCTCGCTATTTCGTGCAGAGTCCAGCAGCGTGCTGGTAGATTGAGAGGCCTCGTATATCGCACTGGAGTTTCTAGAATGAAGTGCGGAGCCGGCTGCAGTCTGCGGAATAGGTGGCGGTTCATGTACTGGCGGTGAGGGAAGCAGTGACAGACGCTGGCTTGGCCCAGGCGACAGGTAGGGTATTGAGAACCCTTCGCCCGTATCCAGCTCAGGGAGTTGGTGGTCGGTCGGTGTTGGCGGTAGTTCCTTCTCAAGTCTCGGAGCAGAGCTTTCCATAAAAGAATCCTGACGAGGACTCGTAGCGGATGAGAAGGGGGCTGGATGATGGATGGAGGTAGGGCTGTCCATGGATATTTCAGAGCCAACAATATCGAGCTGTCTTGAGCTATCGATAGAAAAGTCTGTCCATGCGGATTGATTGCTCGTGCGGTCTGGGCGAAATCTCGGAGACGGGATCCCGAGAGTACCAGACACAGGATATGAGCCACGCTCTGAGGCATACTGCTGAAGATCATCGAATCCGCTGACATCGGAGGAGGCACATGTCGATGCTCTTTTCGAGTCCAGCTGCTCGCTATATCTGAATTCGGATCTGAAGTCCGATCCTCGTTCATATCGATCATTGTCATCAGTGTCTTCGGTACAAGCGTCCGGGTCCGTCGTCGCTGCCTCTGACCGAGGATAGGCAATGTGCTGCATGCCCTGAGTGATTTCTACCTCGGACTGACAGTCAGACTCATCACCTAGTTCTGGCCTCGGAAACGGCCCCGTCGGCCCCGTCGGCCCCTGCTGCTGAGTGTGTGATTGCGACGTAGCCGCTGCAGATGGAAGCTGGTCTACCAAAGCCATAGATGTGGATGGCAGATGAAAGACGTCATGTTGCACTACGAATTGTGCATGCTCTTGTGCACGCTGCTGCTCTTCTTGCTCGTGTGAGAAAGGGGATTGGCAATCGGTCTCGGTGGGTGTGGAGGTGGGAGCCGCCGCAGCGGGGCTGGGACTCGGTGGTTTGACAAGAGTAATGGGAACCTCAGGTAGATGTTGAGCGGGGATTGGCGGCGCAGTCTGTGGTTCGCCGTCAAATTCCGTAGCCTCAGACGTGGCAGACGCTATGGAAGCTCGTTTACTGACTGGCGGCACCGGAGGGCTGGATTGAGGGTAGCTACCTGGAATGCCGAGCGTAGGCGAGTCTTCAACGGTAGCGATCTTGGAGTTGGCAATTGCTGGGGATATCGTTAATGGTATTGAAGGTGTCGTCAATTTGGTTGCTGGTACAGGTGTTGGAGTAGCTTCTCTGGCAACGTGAGTAGCCTGATCGATAGCATCGCGAGGTATCTGCGGGACAGGGGGAATATCGGCTGTGCCGTCAACGATTTCTGTGGCAGCAGTTGCACCTTGCTCGGCCCTGTTGGGCTGAGTCGCAGCCTTTTGCCTTGCCTCTAAAGCTTGAGATTCGCGGATGGATTTACTATACGCCAAGCGAATATGTTCTCGTCTTTGTTCGAAATCGATAGGGCCTGCGGATATTTTTCGCCGCCTCGCTGCTGGCTCCTTACCCTTGGAGCGGGTAGATTTTGCTGTACCAGGGTCCTTGGGTTTATTGGATGTGCTAGTCAACGACTGACGCGGCCTTGAACTTCGAAGCGTAGGCGAAAGCTTAGGGTTCGTTATGGATTGAGACCGTAGTCTTCTGCCATTGCCGTTTGCAGAATTATTTAGACTTGGCGGCGGCGGCCTTCGCTCCCTGACGGTTGGGGTTGGTGTTTTACTTGATGAAGTGGGTGTCTTTACTCGAGAGGGCGGAGGTGTGATTCTCGAGGCTTGTACGCTGGTAGAGGCTGGTCGGCGAAGGTTGGCAGGTGACGTTCCCCGCGAAGGTGTGTTGTCGCCCGAGCTGCTTGCAGGGCTATGAAGCCTTCGTACGGCGACAGGCAATTTTGAGGCGGGATGGGAGATTAGTACATTGTTAAAGCCTGTGCGCAATGCAATCGGCGTTCTGCTGGAGGAACCGCGGGAGGAAGCATCGCTTTGTGACCGTGTGCGTGGACTTTGATCACCGCTGCCTGGTAACGCGCCGGCTAGGGGGTAGTGTGTTGAAGCACTGGCGCACGAGCTCGGGAGTGATGGCAAGTCTACATCCTGATCTTGATTCGATATGCTGTGAAAAGCAGATTTGGTGTGAATGCTGGAATCCGAGGTGCTCCGGGGGCGAATCTCGTCAATGCCAAACCCAGCTGTCGCAGAATCGTGCTGCTCTGGAGAAACCTCACCAAAGAGAAGACTCGATGATTGACCAGGTCGCTGCTGGGCATGCGGCCTTCGGGACAGCTGCGGCAGAGAAGAAGGGGTGTCGACGATAGCGGAACTATTTATTCGACTTGCAAACGATTGATTGCTGCGGAAGGACCGGGGCGAAGCCATCTGACCCTGAGAAGCGTCAAAGCCATTGGCCGTGGGGGTCTTGGGCTCCTTGGAAGCGTCGAGGCCGTTGCGAGATGCGATGGAGTATTCAGTAAGGCCGCGATGCTGTCGCGAGGTCGATTGTGCAGATCGGGAAGGCATGCTGGGGATGGTTGAGACGGCACCCTTTTCATCAAATCTCTTCTTGAGATCCTTGACACTAGGACCACCCTTGGGTCTCACAATTGGCCCGGAGACCGATCGTGTAGATTTCTGTAGGCCCGGTCCGCGTAGTGATTGTGCGACAAGGCCGTCAACGTGGCTTGATATGCCTGTGGCGTCGTTGCCGTTGGGGAGGGTCGGCGGATGAGCGAGCGTGGACGTCATGATGGGCGAGGTGGATGGAGGTGAAGTGGCTACGTCAGCTGGAGCGAGGACTGAAGAGGACGCAGAGGACGCAGGGGCGCCAAGAGGCAGCCGGTAGGATTTGTAGAAATCGTCGGGATCTAGAGAACTGATGGGGGTAGCATCGTGGGCGAGAGGGGACGCCAACGCAGCAGCTGATGGTGCGAGCTCTGCGGGAAGAGACTGATCGTAGGAGGCGGTGGTTACGTCGGTGGGTGAGGGTGCGTATGTGACAACAGATTCAGGGTCAAGGAATCGCGTATCAGGATGCGAATGGTCTTGTGCGCCCACCGACGAGTCGAGGGCTGAAGGGTCGATGGAGGTGGGAGCGGCGGTGATGGCTTGGTGATGATGGGCGCTCGTGTCTGGAGGGCCAGAGTCTGGGTCCTGCTCCATGATGGGCAGAACCTAGGCATGGGTCAGGCTCGACGGGCGAAGCGACTGGTCGAGAAAACGACAGGAAGCCCATGCAGGCGCGGGCATTGATGCGCTGGCTGGGCAGAATCGGTTGGCGGAAGCAGGACGCGGGAGGACGATTGGGAGATGGAGCCTTGGGTAGTTTGGGGTGCGACAGGGCCAAGGAGCCAAAACAGTGGTGGGCGGGCGTGCAGGCGTGTGGCTGGTGGAGAGGGAGGATTGAATATATTGAATAGCAGAGGTTGCTGGCAAAGTGGCTGAAGTGCAGTGGGTACCCACCTCGCTAGGTACGGATACAGCAGTCAAACAATCTAGGTACAGCAGTCCAAATGCCCTGTTGGCGCGTCGTTCTCCGCTGTAACCTTGCCTGCCTGGTGTGAGTGGCTAGTGGCGCACTTTAGTGCCGCTAAAAGGTGGCTAGAGTCTGAGCTTGATACGGCAGCCTGTGCGGGCCGCGAGCCCCTTGTCCGTACCTGGTAGGTGGCAGCCTGGCAGGTGGCTGAAAACTTATTAATAAGCCTACTGGTGCCATCTGCTGGCCACAACGTTTATTTTTGCCTCGCCATGTTGGGTACCTATTCTCTCATGAGTCAGAGCCCGTTCTCTCGAAGCCCGATGCTTTCACTCGCTACGGATATACGGATACATATTGAAGCAAATGTTCTCGTATTATTCCCCGTACTGATTCCCCAGCTATAGCCAGGTACCACCAAGTCTGTCCTCCACTCAAAACCAAGTACCAATACGAATGCAGGTGCGGATATTATTTAGGATGGCGCTCCTGCAAACAACACCACATGCTCCCCCATTTACTACCTATTTAATTACAGTCCGTCTAGTCACAACATTCACGTCAGCAACCTAGTTACTGCGCAGATGTAATCAACCCCTCATGGATGCCACTTATTAGCCGCGCCAACTATTCTACAAAGGCTGCTGTTCTCGTCACTAGTGTGGCTTGTTTGATGAAGCAGCGCGTCTTTCGATGCCTTCTTTGCTTTAAGCTTGCCTTAATAATTGTCGGGTTGCCAATTTGCTTGCAAGCGGTCATCTCTTTCGGATTGTCCGGGATCTCCTCTCCGTCCTGAATATGTCGTCCAATTCATTTATCTGGAACTTACTGGTAACTGTAAATAGCACCAGGCCGCCACACTAACATCCCTGCAGATCAAGCCAGCCATGTAAATCATCGTGCGCGACCCGAAGCCGTGGCTGTCTCCGATGAGCCACGGGTCAATCTCTTTTCTTTACGAACTACGGATACCTGGAGGCTGCCTGGAGCTGACATCACGGTGCCAGTGTACGAATAGTTAGACCGCACAGACGTGGCCAGCGATTGCGAGCAAGTCAGGGGCAAGGTCTTACTGCAATGATTAGGGGTCTTGAAGAAGCTCAATCAAGGTTACCCCAGTCTGGATTTCGGAAATCTACGCCGTTCAAGTGCATAGAGTGCCTACCCTGTCCGTGCTCGCGAAGTGGTTAGGCCTTTCCTGGCTACTCTCTGGCCGCTTTTGCATCAACTACAACTCCTTTGAATGGCCCCGTCGAACCGACCAACCAGTGAAAATAGGCGACGTGTTACAGATAGCTCGTGCTGCCATTGCATTGGCGCAACCCTGTTGGCGATTTGAAACAAAGGCGTTTCCAAAGCCGCAAATTTTTCTTCCTTCACCTCCAGCGCGGCCTTCCTACTCTCGTCTATGAGCGATTTCACTGTCAATTTATTTGTAGCTTCCTCCGTGTCTACTGGGATGCGAACGTCAGGGGTAAGGGCGCAAAGGAGATTTGCATATGCAGACTTCTGTCACAATGGCACATGCAACCTTGGACCTTGTATATCTCAGTCGTCGCATTACGGAGCACTGAGGAGCTCCTCACGACTGTAGGCTGTAGCCCACTATCGCAACGCTTACCCCGGTAGAACTCGTTTAATTCGTCGTACTGCACGCCTTATCACGCTCACGCTGAAAAAAAGTAAGCAAGAAACAAGCGAAACCTTATACTCCGTACATGGTATCAATATTTCTGCATGCCATCATTGCCATGTGTGACAAAGGCCTAGCCACCAATAACACGATCGACCATTGGTGAGGGATATGGCACAGCCACATCAAGTACCTAGCGGTGAGCCACAAGTAAACAAGCCACAAGACATCACCAGGTCAATGCTCCGCCCGTGCTGTTTGTAGGCCGCGTTCGCGTTAATACCTTCCCAAAATATGACGCGACTTTTGGAAACGGACTATAGTCCGATGATTGAGTCAACATGTTCAAGCGAAAAAGGGGTCATCAAGACGCGTCAACCTGCAAAAAAGTTCAGAAGCCGCCTGCCACGCTGCCGCTGAATCGCGATCTGCTCGACATCTTCTATCCCCATTGTGCATCGCTGAGGAAATATATCCTTGCAAGTCTGCCGCAAGCCTCACGGCTACGAAGGCGTAAGATTGAATCACTCGGTTCAAATCCAGATCGTTGTACTATAGAAAAGGACCTATGCCAGCTGTTGGACTCGACGCTTGTTTGCTATCGGCAGCTTACACCCGAGGCATCAGACAACAGGTGGGAGCAATGGCTGTCGTTTTCGCAAAAAGGAGAAGACTCTAGTGTATCCTTGACAGGAACATCGCCAATTTACTCTCAAGCTGAGGTTCGTTCGTCTCGCGGGCCCCCCTATTCTAATGACTAACTAGCCTAGATTGTCGACTTCGTAATCTGGCTGCTATTCTCGCGAGATAAGAGTAGCTTTAGTGGACCGAAGCATCTTCTTTGTGATGGATATCGCAGAAATGCCAACCAAAAGGCAGATTTAGAAAATATTCCCGGCGTCTTCATCCGGTACCCTAATGACCAGGTGGCTAGTCTCAAGGCGAGCCCTTGGCCGCAGTTGCTGGCGCTGCTGGGTCAGTCCGGGGAGAAAATCATGATCAATATGCTCGTTGATTGTTCCATATTCGTTGCTATTGAGCCGGGCTGGAACAACTTCTACCAGATTTCCGGTAGGAGCCACGGCCATCTTGATGCCGAGAGTAGCCCGCTGACACACTAGTCAGGATACCCAATATCGGAGCTCGAATATGGGCTGGACAATAAAAGGGAGTCCGAGAGTACGCAGCGCCAGCGAAAGATATCCGAGATTACCCTTGTGCGGAATAGAATGTTCTATGCGCGGCCCTCGCTGACATCCAAAGGGAATATACAAGCAGGGTACAAACGCACCCGTAAGTAATTAACAGCTGCCGGGCAGGAATGATGTTGACAGCTTCAGATATTCTGAATCGGTATCCTCATACTCCGGATAATAGAAATACCGGGTCAGCTACAACAAATAAACAAGACTTGAACACTGTCAAGGTCATGATGTACATCTTCCCAAGACAATTTGGCTTTCACAATGTCTTTACATCCACAGTCAACCGCAAGACCACCGCACAAAAGTTCCAAGACTATACCGCCAGAGATGAAGAGATAACACGCCATATGCGCTCTGATCGCAGATTCCTCGCGCAAGGCGTGCCCAAGATCCCTAAACGGCTACGAGGCAGAGCTCAGGACCTTGTTCGTCGACTCCAGATTCGCCATCACCGGTGCTCATACATTGAGCTTGTCCGACACTATTGCGCTTCTCCTCTGGATGCGCTGCGCAAGAAGGCTCGAGAGAACACTGCACAAATCTCGACGTCGCAGATTGCGCCGGGTCAGGCCACCGACGAAATGTCAGGCAAGAACCTTGCCGCTGCCTTACAACAAGCACCGCAGACACAAACTCGTTCTCAGGGCCCCCGTGTCTTTGAAATCGACCCGTCCGTTCCCGTCGTAGACTTGGCCACACCGCTCGGTCACGTTTCGGCCTTTCTGCAAGCAACCCTCTCCAAGGTAATTCCCGATGGCTTCTTCGGTGAAGACGACCATCTCCGCCACAACAAGGCGCTACTCGCCAAAAAGGTGCATCATTTTATCGCACTACGTAGATTCGAAACCATGAGTCTTCATGAACTATCGCAAGGATTCAAAGTATGTTACTCGACAACCGCATTTGGTTTACATTCGTCTGACACTGACGCAGATTTCTAATTTGGCATGGCTTCAGCTGCCTCACCGCAACGGCCAAAGACCCAGCCGAAATGAAACACTGAAGCAGCTCGAACTATTCCACGAGCTGTTGTATTATATCTTTGACTCTCTGCTAATTCCACTGGCGCGCAATACCTTTTACGTGACAGAGTCCAGCAGCCACCGGAACCAAGTCTTTTACTTTCGACACGACGTTTGGAAAATGATTTCTGAGCGCGCCATGAGCGCCATTAAGGATGGGATGCTCGAGGAGCTCAAAGTCGGTGACGTTCAGCATTCAATGGGCACCAGGCGATTGGGATTCAGCCAACTTCGCTTGCTGCCGAAAGGCGCAGCCCTGCGTCCCATCATGAACCTTCGACGGAGATTTCCCACCCAACAGAATCAAAAGATACTCGGTCCTAGCATCAATGCAATTTTGGCCCCAATGCACAATGTATTGAAGCTTGAAAAGGTCAGTCCAGGCGCAACAGCTCACTGATCAGGCAATCACTAAGAGGGTTTCAACAGCATCTCAAACCCTCAAATCTTGGCGCGACCCTCTCCTCTGTAGCAGATATATACACGCGGCTCAAGGAGTTTCGAAGTCACTTACCCAGTCCGCTTCCACGATTGTACTTTGTCAAGGCAGATGTTCAATCAGCTTTCGACACCATCCCTCAGCAGGCTGTTCTCAAGCTCATGACGGCAATCCCGAGTCATGAGAACTACAAAATCTTCAAGCACGCCGAAGTCAAGGCGGGCAAAAGACGTTTTACGGGCTGCTCTTCAACCGTCCATGATGACGCCAGCGCAGCCACAAAGCCACCGCCGAAACCCGTCCGCCGCTGGAAAGCGACCGCCTACCCGAGCGACGAGTCGCGCCCATTCCCACAGCGTCTGAAGGACAGCAGCGAGACCAGCAGCGGTGTCGCCGGCATCGACGCCGTTCATCAGCGCAGAAACACCATCTTTGTCAACAGCGCTGTGCAAGGCCGCC
This sequence comes from Beauveria asiatica, assembly GCA_038367545.1. Classification (NCBI taxonomy): domain Eukaryota; kingdom Fungi; phylum Ascomycota; class Sordariomycetes; order Hypocreales; family Cordycipitaceae; genus Beauveria; species Beauveria asiatica. The sequence goes on along the minus strand of JAAHCF010000522.1, from coordinate 889 downwards.
ATGACACGCGTGACTTGCTTCACCTGCTCGCCGAGCACGTTACGCAGAACCACATCAAGGTCGGCAAAAAGGTATTTCGGCAGCGTCGGGGCATTCCGCAAGGCTCCGTACTATCCTCGGACCTGTGCAACTACTTTTACGCCGACCTCGAGGCCAAGCATCTGGGCTTTCTCAGAGATGAGGAGACGCATTCGAGCCGCAGCCTGCTCCTGCGCCTCATTGACGATTTTCTGCTCATCACCACGGACAAGAGCAAGGCGCAGCGATTCGCCGAGGTGCTGCACCGCGGCGTGCCAGAGTACGGCGTGCAGGTCAACCCCCAAAAATCGCTCGCCAACTTTGCCGTGTCAGTGCCGTCTGGGGACGGGCAGCCCGTGGAGATTGCAACCGTGGACAGCGGCGCTGATTTCCCGTACTGCGGTGTACTGATTAGCTGCCGCACGCTGGAGATGAAGAAGGATTTCCAGCGGGCGGAGCAGATTGGTGAGTTTGCTGGTTGCACGCTGGGTACCGTGGCTTGTCGGCCAGCTCCCACCACTAACAAGAAGCAATTAGACGTATCCAATACCCTGACGGTTGAGCATGGCCGTTTACCAGGCCAAACCTTTGAACGAAAAGTTCTTGGTACGTTCTTCTTTTTCTTTATTACTTGTCTTGTAATTACTTGTCTCTCTGTTGTTACGTCGCCTCTCATCTTGATTGTTATCATATTTGGTGTCATTAGAGACAGAAACGGTTCCAGGTCACAAGGGCAAGTGTGATGATCAGATTTGAGTATCTCGCTTGACATCATGTTCGAAACGTTCGACCTGCAAACACTTGGCCGGATTTATGTTGGCTCATGCCGGAAGTCTCACCTCCGTGTCATTCTGCCTGGCTGCCAGCTCCC
>JAAHCF010000521.1:0-27275 GCA_038367545.1 Beauveria asiatica | reverse complement strand
CCCTGTTTCGCTGGCCCCCCAAGGGGCCCCCCCCCCCCCCCCGCCCCCCTGCACGCTCGTGCTCCGAGAAAGTAAACCATGGCCATACCGAGGAGGGCATTACGCCTGCTGCTGCTCACCGGAGCCGCCCTCCTGGTCTTCCTCATCCTGCGCCTGCTGCCATCCCACGGCGGCGGCTACGTCGCCAGTCGCGTCATCCCCCAGCGGCCCAAGATCTTTGAGGGCTTCGACCCCGTCAACCCGAAGCAGTTCCATCCCGCCACGTCCATCAAGCCTCTGCCGACTGGGACTCCGCGAACGCTGCCCCGCGTGCAGGCGCCCGACAGCGCGTTCGAGCAGACGCCCGAGACGGAGAAGCGCCGTCAGGCCGTGCGCAAGACGTTTGAGCGCAGCTTCGGCGCCTACAGAAAGTATGCGTGGATGCAGGACGAGGTGACTCCCGTCACGGCGCGGGGCAAGGATACCTTTGGCGGCTGGGCCGCGACACTGGTGGACTCGCTCGACACGCTATGGATCATGGACTTTCAGAAGGAATTCGAGCAGGCTGCGGAAGCAGCCTCCCATCTCGACTGGGGCCACACCGATTCCAACGCCATCAACATCTTTGAGACCACAATCCGCCACCTCGGCGGTCTGCTGAGCGCGTACGACCTGAGCGGCGACAAGAAGCTGCTCGACAAGGCTGTCGAGCTCGGCAACATGCTCTACGCAGGCTTCGACACGCCAAACCGCCTGCCCGGCTTTTGGCTCAACTTTCGCGAAGCCGCCACCGGCCAGCTCCTAGCCGGCACCGCAGACCCCTCTGCGTCGCCCGCCTCGCTGTGCATGGAGTTTACCCGGCTGTCGCAGCTCACCGGCGACCCGAAATACTACGACGCGACCGACCGCGTCACGCGCTTCCTCGAGCGCGTGCAAAACGACACGCTGCTGCCAGGCATGTGGCCCACGGTGCTCGACTTCCAGCACGAAGAGGCGCGCGACAGCCAGTTCACGCTCGGCGCGCTCGCCGACTCGCTCTACGAGTACCTTCCCAAGATGCACGCGCTGCTCGGCGGCGTCGACGACACGTACGAGCGGCTATTCCGCGCCGCCATGAACGCCGCCGAGCCGAACCTCCTCTTCCGCCCCGCGCTGCCCGGCGGCCAAGACATTCTCTTCGCCGGCGACTACCACGCCACGGCCGCCACCAAGCTCGTCCCCCGCAGCCAGCACCTGACGTGTTTCGTCGGCGGCATGTTTGGCCTCGGCGGCCGGCTCTTCGCCAACGAGACCCAGGTCGCCATCGGCGAGAAGCTCGCCCGCGGCTGCGCCTACGCCTACGCCGCCTTTCCCACGGGCGTCATGCCCGAAATATTCACCATGATGGCCTGCGAGCGCCGCGACCTGTGCGCCTGGGACGAGCAAGCCTGGGCCAAGCACGGCGACGACAAGCTGCCCCGCGGCTTCGTCAATGCCTGGGATCCGCGGTACCTGCTCCGCCCCGAGGCCATCGAGAGCATATTTATCCTCTACCGCATCACAGCCAATGCGGACCTGCAGGACCTGGCCTGGCAAATGTTTGAGGCCATTATGAAGTCCACCATGACGCAGTACGCAAACTCGGCCATTGCAGACGTCCGCGCAGAGCAGGAGACGAGCAAGCTCGACTCGATGGAGGTATGTGTAAGAGTGCACCCCAACACCCCTATTCTCTTTGAGTACGCAATTTGTTCTACTCGAATGTGCTAACCGCGGTTCCTCACACAGAGCTTTTGGACAGCAGAGACGTTGAAATACTTTTATCTCATCTTTTCCCCCCCAAACGTCATCAGCCTCGATGAATATGTGTTGAACACAGAGGCTCACCCACTGAAACGCCCGTCTTGAGATGATGGTGGTGGCTAAAAAGCGGGAATAACTACAATCCCGTCAGAGCCACGACGCCCAGCGTTGGTGTGTAAGTATCAGTGTGGAGATCCCATGATGACAAAAACTGCACATGGGGATTGCCATAAATAGTTGTACGGTAACACAGAAGAGAGTACATCATATCATTCGAGCAGATGTCTGAGCAAAATACTGTTTGCCAGACGACGCGAATGCCCGATCCAAACGGCAGAACTGCCGTGCCGTTGCCTTGCCTTTAAGAAGCCACTGACGAGGCTTCTCGTTGCCTGCAGTCGGTCTAGCCGCGCTTGGAGCAAAGAGTAAGCTTGGATGCGGCTGCCAAGAAAGGCCTTTACTTCAATCGAATTTGTGCAATCCTTGACTCCCCATTTGGCAATGCGCGTTTTGAGTGCAACACGCTTACGTCTGATCCTAGCCGTTTACCCGCGAGGCTTATGGCTGAAGGCAACACCAAGCACCCTGGCTTCGCATACGCAGCCAAGACAAGTTCAAGAAACGCACGAGGGCTGTAATCACGGGTTGGTTCAAACGCTCAGCACCTCAACAGCCTGTCATTGTGCACGAAGCTCCCTCTATTTTCGCCTCGGCTGACGAATCTGCCTTGACAGCTGGGGTTGTTGCCGCTGTGGCGTTTGGCTCCATGTGGGCCGACTGTAGAAGTGAGGATTGACCAGACCGTTGTACCGGATACGATGACGATGCTTTCCGCAGCCCAGCCCTCCTCTCCATTGTTCCAAGCCAATCAATTAGCCGCGTCCCGGAACGCCACTCACGAATGTGGCATCTTATCGAGGGCAGTGCTTGTGACAAATGCAGCCCTCGCGGCCCGCCAACAGTGACATGCCGCGTAGGATCATCTCACCAGGTCGGCGGACGTCCGAGATAACAGACCAGGAAACGCTACTTGATGCCGAGCTGAACATTGGATAGGAGGCGAGCGGGTCATCCCGTTTTCCGTCTTAGCCGCCAACTAAAATCTTGGATGCTTGCAAGTATAAGCAAGCCACGTCGGCAAATTCTTGGTCAGATGACTGCTATAGGCGTGAGTGCTAACCGGAAGACATACATGACTGACATCGCCGGATTCTCCGAGGACTGACCCCTCGAGCCGGACATGGAATCCGATACATGGTTTCACAATTGGTGCGACCGAGTAGGCTTCTCATCACAAGGTGTCCAAGGGAGATTTTCCAGCCAGCCATAGAAAATTAAACCTTCCGACGCCTTATGACTTAGCTTCCGTAGTCCGACGGCCCGCGCCACTCAAGGCACCGTTTATCGGACGTAATCAGCACAAGGCAGCGGCCCACAAACTGCTCGCATGCTGCTTAGATCACAGGCACATCGCAGGTACATCACAAGGTGCGTCAGTCAGACAATAACTGCGTAGCTTGCACGAAAGCCCGGTCTCGTGGCTGGACTATGTAGATGGCAAATAAAAATACTAATTTGTCTTTGATCAATCGCGATTAGGGGAGCTGGTTGCGAAGCAAGCTGTGTCAACACAGCACCGGACGGCTCAGCCGCTCCATACCGAGCCCGGTTAGCACTAACAATATGCGCCATAAGCAACTGGGTTTCCAACTTGAGAAAAATAATCGCATGGCATCTCACAACCTGCCAACCTGGCGACTTCGGTCTGGAAGCGGGATGCTAGTACGGAGTACGTAGCACGCCGGAAAGCTCAGAACACAGCCGGCGGCTTTTGCAAGGGTGTAGGCTGAGAATTACGCGGCGGTGCTTTTGACCAGGGGGCCCTATAGCTCGGGTCCATTTCGCGGCCGATCTTGCACCCGTTGGTCAGTTCACTAGTCGAGCTGGAACTTACATGTGTCAAATGCGCATAGGGCTATATTTAGCTAGAGCAGATCAAATGGATATGACACTTGAACTGCGCATGGCGCATTGGCGATAGCGAGGCTTTACGTTGACAGGCGTCAACGGCGCAGCAGTCCACGAATACGCAGGGGTACGACGGCGGTGTACCAGTACTGGTGTGTACAACTTATCAAATTTGGAAGGCTCATGGAACAGGCTGTAGAAGCTTCGGCTTGCAGGGTTGACGGGATGGTGGCGGGGTTGGCCACGACAGTGCCTGCTGGTCCTCTCGTACGACCACACCGCGGAAGCGACGGCGTTGGAGCCGGGGAGTAATTGGCTTTGTATTCGCAGGGTCAGGCGTAAGATGCTGTAACTCGAGACGTAGTTATGCACGTAAAGATGAAAACGGGAGCCGTTGGGGTGTCGTGTCTCAGAGGTACGTCGTTGAATTTGGCCTGTTTGTCCGCCTGCCAAGTGCCGTAGCCAATGAGGGGCCGGGGACATTGCTTGTCTTGTACACGAAGAATCGGCCGGCCAGCGAGATGGCATGGCAAGTGTACACGTATGTGCTTCGAAGCGTGATGTATGATTTGATTGCTATTCCTTTTGTCTTGGAGATGATGATGCAGAGGGACAAAGCGAGCGAGCGTCGACAAACGCGAGGGACAGACAACCTAGCGACCAGGTGCTGCCAGCTGGCGGTGGGCTGGCAGCTGCACCAGCCCGGCAGCCCCTCAATCTGGCCCCATGGAATTGCCAGTAACTACTCCATGTTCAGGTACATACCTACCTGCCTAAATAGTAGCTAAACTACTGGTAGCTAAACCCTGCTCGCCCGCTTCTTTCTGTCTGTCATGCGAGTTGCAACGCAGGTGCTCGCAGGCGTTCGCAGCCAATCTGCCAGCTGGCCAGCCTCCCTACCTGTCAGCCGGTGAGCCAACGGCTTCATCTTCTTCTCCTTGCGCACACCGGTGGCCACGACGGATTGCTCGGATCCATCATGCCATCATGCCATCATGCCATCATCAACGCCTTCCTTTTCGTCCGGGACTAGCTAGCTGACAATGGCGCTCGCCTTGCCTGCTTCGCTTGGGGGCGTAACCTGCGAACATCCATCACTACACAATATCACATCAGCCAGCTTCTCCCTCTCCGCCTCGTTCTCGTTCCAGAAAGTCTGACGTACGCCATCATCAGCCAAAAGCCAAGACTCACCACGGTACCGCTGTCGATTTATTTTCCAATCCACTGTGGGCCGTCGCAAGGGTAATAAACCAAGATGCAAGGATGTTCAAACACGACTTCAGCGCGCCCACAGTTCCGCGGTCGACGAACTAGCTGGCCATTTGCCATGATTGCTAGCCAAATTGCCCTGCGCGGACAAAGTTTCGGCGGCCCCCCGGGTGCCCAGCATTTGCCAATCCATAGGGTAGGTAAGTACCTTTCAAGGTCCCGTCGCAATGGCAAGAATGATTCCCAATCAAGCATCCAAGCATCCAAGCATCCAACCGTCCAAGCTGCCACCACCAGGGGTCACCACTTCCACTCCACTAGTGCACACACTCTTGCAACCCACTCTTAGCCACGTTTCCGGGACCATGGCCGGCCGTCTGGCCTCTTTAGGATATCCTTTTTTCTCGCCCATCCATGCGGTGCGGTGAACAAGTTTCCTCGTTCAAGGCAAGGCTGCCTCTGCCTGCTTCAGCCTCTCGATCTCGTGCCTGAGCTTGTCCAGAGTAAAACCATACAAGAACCGCCAGAACCGCCTCACCTCGCCCGGGCCGTCCTCACGTACAAGACCTATACTCGCACAATTAACCTTGACTTCCTGATCCGGCGACCTGCATCTCTTTTTCGCCGCCACCCTTGAGCGATTGCTTGCACACCTCCTCCCCAGCCGAGTTCTGCGATCAATACAGTATTACAAGACCTGGTCAGTTGGCTCATTGGTAGCTTGAACCACGACGCACTGTTCTCGCGCGTTGCAGCCTACGTCAGTATTTCTCCCGAACCTTTGTTACGCCACGGCCACATACTGCTCGGGAACCCTGTTTTTTTTTTTTTTTTTTTTCGTTTACTCGATATCAGACTTGTTTCACCTCGTTGATATCCTGTTGTGTCGCATGCCTTGACGCCGTTGACGGCCTATTTCTTCGGCGACAAACTCCTTGAAAACCTTCTCGCACGACCAGGTGTCAACGCCAGAGTCCGACTATAAAGAGCAAGCCAAGTCAATCCATCCGTGGTCGTGATTGGCAATTTCTTCGACTTGCAACCCATTCTGCACTTCTTGCGCCATTGATACCCCCTACTCTTCCGAAAGCTTTCAGCCTCCGTTCGCTCTGCAATCTACCACAGACCTTTACTCGACGCCATGTCTGTCTCGTGCCTACACTCTTTTCATCTGATCAAATCAGACAGCACATTGATGCAATGGATCTGCCAGTTTTGCCGCTCTGGTCCCAGCTATATGATCTATGAGTGCGCATACTGCAAGCTGCATCTCTGCCGCATGTGCACCGACAACGTCTGAGACTCTACCCTTGCAGGCCGACATGAATGGTCAAACCACCACCGATCATATACAAAAGTCATGCACACCGTGCTGACATATACTTTCTGGGCCAAGATCTTGGGACCTTGCGCTTGTTGCTATTTTTTCAGAGGGCCGTATGCTTGCAGAACTCTACTCCGTCCTGGTATTGCTTGAGCTGGATAATGCAGGGTCTCCTCAGTTTTCTGTTATTCGGTGTATCGATTGGCGCTTGTTTTGTTTTCTGAGACATGCGCTCGGATTTTTTTATAGAGCTTAGCTTTTTGCTACAGTCAGGCCCACGCAGGGTCTCATGTTTGACATAGAAATGATAGATTGGTTATTTAGCATTGACTTGCACACAAGCCATGGCTCGAGCCGCTTCAGCTTGCTCCAGCTCAATAAACGAGCTTGCTTGTTGGAATCTCTGCGGATTTTGCAATTGCCTCGTGTCTAAATTCCTCGCATAGCTCAAACATACTATACACTGGCATGTTGCACGGGCTGGGGTAGAACGGCCCTGCTGCAGAAACGCCCTACGCACAATCTGAGACAATCGGCTTTTTATCTGCCCCTCACCAACCTTCTAGAAGGACTCTGGAAGAGGGGAGGGGGGGCTGGGCAACACAAGAGGCTTGACAGATCCAAAGACCATCGCACACATGCTTGTTTGCCTGGCTCCCACCACACATGGTCCTTGCCATCAACACGTCTACCAAGCGGACCGAGCATACAACATTCTCACCCCTCCCCTTTTCCTCCCTCATCTTTGTAGACCTCTACGGGTGACCAACTTTGTTTTGCGCCTCTACCCTTTGTAGCACCCGCCTGACGCACGTCTCAACTCGGCGATTGTTGCGATCTGATGCGGTGCCTGGGTCATCCCCCTTACCTAACCCTGCGGCCGAACCAATGGGAAGTCGTTCCAGTCTTGTCTGATGTTCTCGTGCAATAGCATTTCCAGAAAATGTCACACCAGCAAATCACGGGGCTTCAAGGCAATCCCCCAGGTCGATTTTCTACGAGAGAGGGGGAAAAGAAAATGAGACATGGCAAACGTGTCATTGCTGGTAGTCATTCTCGCCAAGTCTCTTTTTGGATCGGACTGCAGAACTGAGGATATGACCCCCGTTGGCAAATTGACAAGATTTTTTTTTTTTTTTTGGAAAGTGAGCTTGCGTATTATGTTGTGATAGGTGATGGATTAGTTACGGCGCCGAGCGTGAATGCCATCTCGGCGCCGAAAGTGAAGCCACGGGCACCGAGCGTGACTGTTGGCAACATGGAGTCACCTTGTCACGAGTGCACTGTTCTTGCAACGTGATACGCAAGCTCATTCAAAAAATAAAAAATAATACAAATAGTAAATAAATAAATAATAAAAAACCCATGTCAATTTGCCAACATGCCATCTAGGCGCCGCGAGTAAAGGCACGGCACCGAGCCTAGATGTTGGCAACATGGGGTCACCTTGTCACCAGCGCTCTCTGCTTGCAAAGGTTATCTAACATGAGTATTTTTCAAAACTCGTTGTACAAAAGCACCTTTTTTTTTTCCTGTTAAGTGAGTTGAACAAGGGAGCAAAACGCGTTGAAAAAAAAAAAAAAAAAAGTTCAACCCAACAACATGGATTCCCGCAGCCCCAGCCAGCCCTTTCTCACGCGTAGCGGTAGTACCTGCCAGGGTCGTCCTTGTTGGGCTTCATCGGCCAGTCCCAGCGCGGCCGCTCCTCCGTGCGCCTCGTCACGGCCACGTCGTCGCCGACGGCGACGCGCAGCCTCTCCACGCCGTGGTCCAGGAAGCCGTAGCGCCCAAACGCCGGCGCGTACGGCGAGCCCGCGTCGACGCGGCGGTCCCTCATCAGCACCTTGAGGATGGTGCCCTGCTCCTCGCCGGGAGCCCCGTAGCGGCCCTTTGCGTAGTCCACGTTGAGCGAGGTGCAGCGGTTGCAGAGCTTGGTGAGGAGCAGCGCCGGCGCGCCGCTGATCGACAGCGCCGCCCAAAAGTCCTCGTCCCACGCCGCCTCGCCGTCGACGACAATGTTGGGTCGGAACTTGACCATGTCCACGTCGCCGCTCGCGACGCGCGCCCGCACGCTGCGCAGCGACGCCTCGGTGGCGATGAGCAGCGGCGCGCAATCGGTAAAGGTAAGCCAGTCGGGATCCTCCCCCCCCTCCTCCTTCTTCTCCTCCTCCCGCCTCCCGGCGACGTAGCCGGAGAGGGACGAGACCCAGCTCTTTTGCGGCGCGGGCTCCTCGGTCGGGAGATTGCGCGGGGAAAATGTGCCGAGGATGGGACGGCGCTCCTGGCCAATGTAGAGAAGAGTCGTCTCGAACCCGAAGCAGGCCGTGAACCAGTCGTCATATCTCTGGCCCATGCGATATGCCAAAACGCAGCTTTGGTGAAGATTCATGTCGGCTCTCTCGAGCCCGTCCGTTTCGGGTTCGGCTGGGAATTCCAGCACCGTGTCTTGAAGCTCGTGGTATCCCGTCACGGGCTCTTTTGGGCGGACATATCTGACGCGGATATTGCGGTTGACGATATCTTGCTGAAAGAGCGCGCATTCGGCATGCTTCGACATTTGCACTTTTATCAACTCTCCATCGGCGCCCAAGCGGCACACCATGAATGTACGATCATATCGCAGTCCTTGGCCTCCAACTTCTGTCGTGTCGAGGCGGATGCCGCAGAGTCCCTTGACCGGGTAGATGTAGAGCTGCGCGTTGTAGCCCACATGGTTAGCGCGAGCCAAAGGAAAAACCACGCGCAGCAAGAATACATGCTAAAACAGACTCACGGCCGTGATTTTCATGTTTGCATCTATTTTTGACAGTCGTCTTCTTGTTGGTGTAGATGAAGGAGATCAAGGTCAGCTTCGGGCGTTTTGATGACTGCATTGCCACAAGATCAACGGCGGGGCAAATGCCCAACTTGCGTTAAACACATCACATGCCCGACGCAAGGCGCCGGCGAAAAACATTGTAAGAAATCATGTCCAAAGACTGATATTGACTCTGTTCTATTGACGCTGAATTATTATATCCCCAACAAAATCTGGGCTCTTTGAGTTACAAAAGCCTCCAAATGGGGAGTTTATTAGAGTAGGGCCAGCCATTATTAGTGCGTAGTCCTAACATCTGATGAGGGTAAAAATAAGACTTTTGCTACATTCCAGGATTATATGTTTCCAGTACACTGTTCATGTGGGCTCGTGCTTCGCAGACACTTGCAACTAACTCACTGCCTTGTTGTCTGTCATCTGTTTACCCCAGCAACCATCAGCTTTGATCAAGCCATCCTCTCTCTACTCATCCACAAAGATGCCGAGCGGAATCGTACAGACGACGCCATAGTGCGGCATATCGACGGCCTGCGCAATCTTCAAATCGCCCGCGACCGAGCACAGCATGTACGCCTCGGCCCTCTCGAGGCCCTTTTCCGCGCCGAGCCACTCAATCGCCGCGCGCACCGCCTTGCGCGTCGCCTCGCGCAGGTCGGCGTCTATGCCCATGACGGCGTACTCTTGCCCGCGGTCCGCGTACGGCTGCGCGCCCCGCCGCGTGACAAAGTGCGGCGAGCGCACCCACGGCCTGTCCTTTTCGAGGGTGAAGCGCAGGCGCGCGCGCATCGGCGTCTCAATCGCCGTGCCGCAGACCTCGCCGTCGCCCTGGGCGGCGTGGCCGTCGCCGCAGCTAAAGAGCGCTCCGGCCGTCTGCACGGGCAGGTACAGGGTGGCGCCCTCGGTCAGGTGCTTGCAGTCCATGTTGCCGCCCCAGTCGTAGGGCGGGATCGTGGACAGCGGCTCGTCGGTGGGCGGCGCGAGGCCCATGATGCCGAGAAAGGGCCTGACGGGGATGCGGATGCCGCTTTTGAGCTCGGCGTACCCTTGCTCGGCGGCGCGGCCGAGGTCCCAGATCTTGAGCGACCCCTCGGGGAACTCGTCGCTCAGCAGGCCAAAGCCGGGGATGATGGCGGTCCAGCCATACGCGGCGGGCTGGAGCTCGAGGATGTCGACGCGGAGCACGTCGCCAGCCTCGGCGCCCTCGACGGCCACGGGGCCGAAGCCCGGGTCCATGGTGCCAAAGTCGAGGTTGCCGAGGATAGTGGCCTGGCTCTCGGGCGTGATCTGGTTGTTGCCGCCATCGCGCAGGTCAAACGTCACTTCGGCGCCCGAGGACACGGTGAGAGCGGGCGCCAGCTTGCGCGACCACTTGAAGTGGATGCTGCTCTGGGTGATGTGCGGTGGATGCGCCATGGCGAGATGCAGATCCGAACTAGCAGATGATGCCACGTAGAGACTCCAGCTGGTGATGGGCGGGCAACACAGCCGAGGGGACAAGCTGAGCTGCGACGTTGAAAACTGGGCGCATGTTTAGGGCAGACGAGCCTAAATTGAGTACGTTTCTACCATGTTTACTTGCCCTACTATAGCACGACTCAGTATATGTTACACGTGGTGACGTGCCCGCGCCCACTTTGCCGTGCAGTGGGTGCGGGCACGTGTTATTAGGCACTTAGGTTAGGTAGTTAACTTTTTAAACCCCACCTCGACTGGTTCCTAATGCGGAAGCCCATCGATGGAATAATTAACTAGTAGGCAACTACTTCTCCCATGAGCGATGAAAACGATATATCTGCGAGGATATACACTTTCTCGCACAGCTTTAGAACTGATGGCCGGCAGATATAAGCTGGGTGGTTGTTCAGTGTCAAAATGCAGTGTAGTCATGGATCCAGTTTGGGGAGCAGCAGCCTGGGGGCATACAAGCATCAGACCCTGGCATCCCTGAGGTCATTGAAGACGGGAATAATCCTGCAGTTGTATCCCCGATTTCGTTTTCAAACGGTCGCCATGCTGACTTGGTCGTCTCATTCCCGCTCCGTCATGACCATCACAGGCTAATACAGATAATACCTTGTCCATCTGAGTGACGGCCGGTCTGCATCATCATGCCCTTTATCGGCGGGAAGCACCATGTAGCGCCATCAACAGGAGGGAGGCACAGGGTGACGGAGCAAGGCGAAACGTCATATACAGTACACGAGTGCTATGCGCCAGGTTTTACCCCGCCTTGTATCCTCAGCCTAACAGGTACCTACAGTGGGGAGACAAAAGTTTTTACCAGTTAGTAGTTATTATTAGCCCCTGCCGCTAGTCGACCACGATCGCGGGGCTTATTATTATCCAACACTCTTCGCTGTATACCAACTACTGCCGTTCTTTGTCATCTTTGTACCCAAGTTTCCTTTCAAACTATTTCATCTTAGTTTATTCGACGTCAACTTGTTTCAAGCACAATGAGAGGTACGAGACAGCACGGTAGCCAAAGTGAGTGTAATGAGATGGTTTCCTCCACACGTTTGCACCTCAGCGACTACTTACACGCCCGAGGAAGCTTTCACCTTGCGCATTCTGTAGTCTATAGGTAGTACGCTACGTATCGTAGTCTTCTATCAGCCTAGCGACTATGCAATTGAAAAAGCAAAGTTTTTTTTCATCTCGCGTCAAATGGCCACAGCTTGTCCGCTTTTTCCACAGTCAAGCCCTCGCTAGCCGACTCGGATTCTCTAGCCGTCTCTATCCACTGGTCGTACACTGCGCGATGGGCATCTCTTGCAGCGTCCCACTGAGCGTTCGAAACCCACCCGTCCGAGTCCGTATGAAGCGCAGATTTTAACCATAATTTAAGTCTTTGAACCGTCTCGAAATCTTCGTAGTTTTGAGCATACTCTTTCAGTTCCTGTTCAGTCGGAGAAAAGGGGCACGCGCCCCGCAGCCCTAGCTCTGTCCAGCGAGCAGAAAGCTCGATTAACTCTTGGTGAAGTGCTGCGGCACTGTCCCTCCAGGACGTGTGACAATATTGAAAGACTCGAAATAGAGATGGGTCAAGTGGTCTTGCTTCGCGCACCTTGGGAATGAGCCCCTTCATGCACACGTCGTATGTCTGATAGCAGATCAAAGCATCTTTTCGCTCGCGCTCCCGCATCTCCGGTGACTGTTGTTCCGACTGTCCGCTCTCGGGCATTTCTTCCTCTGGTTCTTCGGGAGGTGTGGCGAAGTCAGGCGTCTCGTTGGCATAAATAAATGCCGGCTCAACGCTTGTTGATTGCCAGTCAATCAGGCCAGTAATGATAGTAGGGTCGTCGGCTGACACGAAGATATTTCTCATGTGGAAATCAGGATGGAGTAGGGTAGGAGCAGCAGCGCTCTGTACCCGTGTATCTTCAACCAACATCCGCATCACTTGTTGGCTGGATTTGATTAAACGCATATGTTCTTCAACGGACCCTTGGTGAGGGAGAGAATGGATGATGGGTTTCTTCGGCAAACGCGAAAAGCCGGTCTCAATCAAGCCTTGGCAATAGCTTGTAAGACTTTCCCCTACATGTTACCGTTTTCTGTCAGCGCTGTTGGTGAGAGAGGGTAGACTTTTTCGAACTCACAGGGACCGCAGTTGGGGCTAGGGCCGCCGTAGAGTTCGAGTTCACCTGGATTTCGGTTCCAGAAGACTGAATTGCAGTTTGGTCCAATACAAAAGCCATGATCCAAGGGAATCTTCAAGTTTGACTCTATTGGCGCATCCGAGAAGTAGAGACTGCCGTATGCTGGAAAATTCAAGGATGCCAGCTTTTTCATTACCAGAGAAAGCGTCTTTGTGCACCGCATGTGTTGTAATGAATCCATCGCTGGCCATATCTGAGGTAGTTGAACACCCTTCACATGCTCCTGGATGATATACTCTGCACCTACTGGATTTGAGGCATCGTCGTTCCAGTCTAGAATTTTCGGTACTGGAAGCTCGGCTTTGGTTTGCACTGTATGAAACAGAGCACAAATTAGTGAGTGTTTTAGTTGAATATGTTAGGGAAGTGGCGTGTGGATCGGGCCTACGATATGTCATCGTTGCGACTTCTGAGTTGGTCGTTAATCTTGGTGGGCCAGCAATGCTAGTTGGCAATCTTGCCACAACGTAAGAGCCATTGTTCATTGTCAAGATAAAGACTCTGTTAAAACCGCCTTCCCGCTTTTCATATTTGATAACCTTGGTCGCTCCTGGACAAGCGCGAATTGCCTTATCACAGAGTGCTGAGAAGTCGAACTGAATATGACGAGAGTTTCGCTGAAGTGCGTCCCTATGAAGCCATCTCCCACTAGTGTAGGAATAAAGGCTGTGGTCTAGAGCGCAGCGTCAGCAAGAGCCTCTAGGAGGACTTGGCTTGAGAGTACATGGTGGTACTAGCCTTGGGAGGAGCGTTTTGAATCTGTCCCTGTCCCTGTGGGAAGGTGGTCGTCGGGAAAGGGGCGCGACGAAGCCATATTCCGTTGAGAGGCGCGGCCACGCCGTAAAATCAGAATTGCTGGCCGTGGGAGTATCGATGTCCTCCAGACACAAAGCATGATGCAGATTGCCACTCTGAGCGAATCAGAGCTCTGCAATGACTCCGATTCAATGCAAGGTGTATACGGAGTACGGATAGTGTTGTTTGTATCAAATGTGGGCAGGCATGAGCTGTGTCGCTGCAAAAATGCGGGATCCACACCGTTTTCGATGCCTTATTATTATTGCATCCGTTTATAATCCTCTGGACTGACCTCTTCACGACTTTTATCAGTGAGCCCAAGCGCTACTCGTGATAAATTAGTAGCCCGGACAATTCATGAGCGGGTGAGGCTAAGCAACTGCGCTGCTATCAGTATATCGATCGGTCCACGAGGATCTGGCGACAAGCAGTTGTATTTGACCCTGCATGGTTGAATATGGAGCTGCTCTGGGGTTGTTTTACTACGTTATAAATTAGTGCTAGTATTGGTTCCGATCGCTGGTTTTGCTACTTGAATACGCGCTTCTTGGGGCCTCTATAAGTACGGCAGTCAATCATTTTTAAACTTAACATGAAACAGCTTCGATGTGAAGAAGCACTTTTCCCTCTCTCTCTCGCGCGATCCCGCATCCCTTGGCCACCGCGGTCTGGACCTTTCTTTTCCTGGTGGACAGTCGAATGTGAAATGGACTAGGGAAAGCCCCGAGTCATGGCCACTTTTATCTAACGAAAACAACTTGATTCGCACATTTTAGCTCAGATGCTTGGCCAACATGACGATGATCTGCAGCCTGGCCAGTAAAGTCTATACTTATTCTAGTTAAAGGAACTACTACTAAAGGTTGTCTAGTTATAAATTTTGCAATTTATGGTGAGACTTTGAAAGAAAACTATAAGCCTGATGCAAAGCACCGCAGTGCTTGTTTATGAGGGGGTTCTCTTGAAACGGTGATGGCGCGGCCTTGTGGAACGAATCGCTAGGTCGCGAGTTGGCTGAGTTTACCCATGCTGATGCTGATCGCTCGAAGCAAAGTTTGATCGGCATCCACATGATATTGTGTTATCACGGAAAGTTCGGTAATCAGATGGCATACGCAAGAGATTTCAGCGGCAGATGTGTGAATGGACAATGGGAGACTGTGTGTTGCTCGAGGGGGGCGGGCGAGTAATGCCAGCCAACGGATAAGGTAGTGGCGGTCACAGACTCACAGCCGATGCAGGTGCAGCACACGCGCGAACGTGGACAATATCAGATATCGGTTGAGATATACATCTCTTTTATCTTGGTCATGTCAGCTTGTAGCACATGATTTTCATAGCTGTTATCTTTTGCACAGCCAGACCAACTTCAACCGATTGCCACTAACTTCCTCTCTACTCTTTGCCAAACACCTCCCCCAGCCTCCACTGAAAAGTCCACTGAAAAGCCCACTGAAAAGCCCACCAAAGTGACGCCACCGCTTGTTCACCTGTCAACTGTCAGTCATTACTGGTAAGCGACACAACCAAGAGTTAACTAATAAGGGTCTTCGGGAATGGGGTACAGTGGGTATTATGCAGCTTAGTTGTGTAATTTTCTCCTCCCTCCCGTGCCGTGTTGGCATAGAGAAACAACGGCCCAACTAAAAAAGCCACTTGCTCCGTGCTGTGCATCATCAACCCGGGCCCAACGAATGGTTGGTAGATACAGTAGACGCCCGAGCAACAAGCCACCAGCCCATACGGATAAAGGACGCACACTTTTTTTTTCGTCTATTTTCTTTTCATTGTGTTCTGATTCGTAGGCCTTCGTAGGCCCGACTTATTTGCCTCTGTACATGGTGTTTGAAAAGGCCCGGCTTCCCCTCCTCGGCGATGACAGGCACGAGACCAAGCCTTGCGCATTGCAGCAACAGTTGAACCAGCCAACCATTTGCCCTTGACGTTCAAAACATCTCTTCTTGTTAAAGAGCTTGCTTCTCGGGTCAATCTGTACAAATATTGATACAATCTTATCCCCGTCTGGTCCGTCGCGCGTCAGCCCGTGTTTCGGCGATTGCCCCGTTTGACGTTGGCCTGCCTGTGACTGCACCAAGAAAAAAAAATAAGCGTGTGCTTGACAGTTGACCACTTTTTTTTTTCCCTGTTTGCCCGCACCCAACCACACATTTCCAACCAACCAACCATCTCAACATTCAGCTTGGCCTTTTTTTTCTTTTTCATCTTCATCTTCTTCATCTGCTATTTCTTTTTCTATTCTTTTTGCTGTTTCACGACAATTATTATACCCATCTCTTTACTTTTATTGCCGTGTTGCCCCAGCCACCCTGCTACTAGTGGCTCGCCTCTCTTGCAGTTGATGATACCCTTGTTTCGAATCACTCCAGGCAAAACATCCTCCTACCGTCTCGCTTCCGCCCTCTCTCTCGCATTGGACCTCCCGATACCCTGTCAATAATAACGCTCATATAATCATTTTTATCTATACCCCAACCTCATTCATCTCTTTCGATCTGGCTCCCTCTTCTTCTTTCGCGAGGTCCCGGCTTCTACATTCTTGACAGCTACACGCCCACCATGGATGACAGAGGGACCCCAAGGGTCCGCGAGCTCGACCTGCGCGAATGCAAGGTCTGTTATACCGTTGACGGGATCAATGTCGTCAGGGGTCTCAAATGCAGTACTGGTATGTCTTTTTTACGCAATTCCTTTCCTGCCGGCCGAAGCTGCACAACGGGGCCTCTCTTCCCGCGCCAATCGACTAACATCGCTTCAGCCTTCTTTACTTTCCTACGAGCCAACCTCGCCCTGAGCTCTTCCACCATGGGCTCGCCCGCGAACACGCCTCAGCTCGACCCAATCAACGCTCCCGTCGACTCGATCCATTCTGAATACACTGCCTCGGCCGCCGCCGGCAGCACTGCTTCTCTCACCACCACGCCCAAGCCACCATCCAAGTCCGACGTCACACCCGATCTTGTGCCCCTCGACGACATTCCCGAGCTTTCGCTTGACCTGCTCCGGACCCCAGATGAGCAGAGGGAGGGTCTCGAGCTCCTCGCTGAAACTGTCGCTGGTATGCGCATCCCTGCCACCGTCACCGTCATGTCGCACCCGAGCTGCCTCGTGCCCTTTACCACCCTGCTCTCCGTCATATACTACACGCGCTACACCATCCCGGGCCACTTCAAGATGACCGCCTTGTGCACCTATGGCTCCGTCTTGGTCTACATCTTCCTGATATGGTTCCTTGCCCGCCCCTACAAGGCCTTTGCCAAGGACGTGAACCGCGCCTGGCTCGACGAGGAGGGCCCCGACCGCGACATCATGGTCGGTGCCCGCGGCAAGGACAAGAAGCTCGCCGGCGTCCTCGTCCTACGCCTCAGCCCCAAGCTCGGCCCCGCCAGCGGCCGTCGTCGCACTCGCAGCCTCTCCTTCAAGGGCGGCCGCGGCCTCATCCGCGCCTGGGCCGTCCGCCGCAAGGCCCGCGGCCGCGGCGTCGGCAAGGAGCTGCTCCAGGAGGCGGTCCGCATCACCAGGGACCGCTGCGGAAAGGACGCCGATGTCGGCTTCGTCAAGAACCACGCCCACAGCCGGCTCATCTTCCATAAAATGTTTCACAGCTTCTTTCATAAGGTCGAGGCCGGCGCCGACAAGGCGCTGCGCACGGCTGTAAGCCAGTGGTCTGCGACAAGAAAGAAGAGAAAATAAGTATACGTCGGAGCATATTGGATATGAATTTGTTTTGTTACATGACGCGAAGAAGATTTTTGGATACTGCATGATACCCAGCACAGCATGAATTAACCGTTGCGGCTTGGTGCCGAGCGGGTCGGGACCGACGTAATTCCAAGATGATTTATTGATTTTACCAGCTTAATGTAAAAAGTAAAATAAGAAATCACCAAGAATTTACTTGACTCATTATCAAGCATGTCGTTTGTTATAAGATGCTGACCCCTCAAGCGGTACGCCGCTTTATTTCAACCGCAAGCGATGAGCCTTGTGAGCTTCCGGCCTCGTCTCCTTCCTAAAGTCCAAGCTCTGACCGCCAAGGTGGAATTTCCACTGCACCGCATGTACGTTTCCGACGACAGCAAGCGAAGCGCACACTCCAATGCATACTTCTACGGCTTTCCTTGGCAGATGCAGGTTGTGCCAATGCCAACATGGAAGACAGCGCCGACCGTGGTCTTTGTATTCGTCGTATCTGTTGTTGCCTGTTTATCTGTTCAATTGTCCTTTGCTCGTTCATTGTTCACATGTTGACACCTGCCTCCTAGTCGTCTACCGTATTCCTATTACCCACCGTTCCAGTTCTCGTCGACCGATGGCCCGCCTCTAGCTCAGCTGTTGCCTTGATCAGTTTCCGACTTTCTGCTTGTTTATATGTATCGTCTAGAATTTTTTCCTTTTCTTTCTTAGGCCACTGTTGATTACGTTCTCGATCCACTTACCACCTCCGCCTGCTGCGTCTTCTGGTTTGGCGCAGTTGTCGTTGTCTACTGTTTGCCCTTCTCGCCGTGCCAGCGAAAATGGCTTTGCAGTGTCTGACGTATCGTCGCGGTGTACCATGACGTTCCATTTGTGTTCATTTTTCGTAAAAGGGAAAGATTGTCAGTCAAGAGCAGTGACGTAGAGATGACGGCAAGCATGCCGCCTAGGACGGTGAGGTGATGCTACGATTGAGACCATATTCGCCACCACGTGCCTCTTGCGCCTATATAGGCATACAGCTGAAAAAAGGAATGCGAGGAGGAAACCAAGTCTTTCTTTACCACAAACAACCCAAGAAGTCAGCACAAACCAGTACAAAAATGAGCAGTACAAAAATAAGCGGTATCACCGACGAAGCGGCCCTCGAGGCTCATGACCTGATTGATGCCGAAGAACGCATGCAAAAGGTATTACCATGATCCATGACTTACCTCTAATCAATAACCACTAATCAATGGCTTCTAGGAAAGAGATAAGAGGGAGAGTATTAGCTCTGAACAGAGCACTGGATCAAACGAGAGTGCCTCAGAGCCTAACAAAAGCAATATGGGCAATATGGGCAGTCAGAAGCCATCGCTGATTGACAGAGGAAAAGAAGCACTGGGTTTAAATCGCCAGTGATTTGATAAGTTGCCAGACTTGGATTTGAACGCGGTCTCTAGCAACCGCGCTCTTCTGGGGCAGAGATTGGCCGTGAACCCAGGAAAAGTCTGGTACAATGAATGCTCATTAATTGAATTATTCAATTTCAAGTTACCAAGTGTCGTATATGACCAAGTGAACTGATGTTGAGAATCGCAAGTTTCTGCGTACCTTGTGCATATGTTCGCGAAGCTCCCCAGCATCTACACGACCTCGAGACAAAGTTGGCGATTCCCTGCAGAAGCGACAATGGGACAATCTTGGATTCATGATTTCACCTCACTGACGCCATTATCGGGAGATGGCCAAAGCTCATCGGCTGGATTAATAGAAACTAGGAATATCATTAGAAAAGCCCTCAAATGTACAAGTTCATAGCTATGGTCCTCGCCAACGTGCCCCGGCATGATCTCTCCATGGACGAACCACAAAGTGTCCGAGATCACATGCGATGGAGTTGGAAAGAGATCCGGCCTGGATAATCTAGTGCACGATACTCTGCACGCAGGTATTCACTCGGCGCCTTTCATGGCAGATGTTCTCGCAAACGGGCCAAACCGGCCCGAGGCAATTCCTTCTCATAAACTGACTTGCTCACGCTGTCGCCACCAAACACGAGGGCTCGTTTGGCCATGGTAGGGTTCATTGGAGGACTTTCAAAGATGGTTTTTTTGCCCGGTGGCGGTAATGTGATGAGGGTCCCGATCAAGAGACCGCAGTACTGAGCTGCGGAGAGTGAATTGGTAAACGTCAGTCGTCGTTCTATCAGCCAACCTGACACCCATTAACTAGCTTCCACATACACAGCAACAAGCAAACGCATCGCATTCCAGATTGGCTAAGCCGCTAATAAGCCGTTGTTAGTCACGCTATTTAATGGTCTCTGCCGTATACAGGCGGAAACATGATGAAAGCGGGATAGGAAAGGGTGCGTGAATTGTCTTCCAAGTCAACTTTAGCAAGCATGCTTAGCTTAGCGATCAAGTGGCCACGATCGATGATTCTCCTCGTCCAGGTACATGGTCAGGTAGCCGTTGAGGATGCGCCAGTAAAGAGAAGAGGAGCCTGCTACAAGCACTTCAAGGCCAAGCACAAGCCGACGCTTTCATCGATGATGAGAAAGAGTCCGTCGCCCGCATTTATTACAAAGCGACCAAGGACGGTCGTAATAAAGGTAAAAGACCTCGTGATATGAGTTTTCATATTGCAGTACGACAGGCTGTCCAGAAAAGCAATTCAGCGAGTATATCCATTCGCACATGACCAAACCTTTGGCCGCCCTTCATATCCATACCCTTTGATCGTACATCTTCTTTATAAAACACGTTGTGCAGATGATTGGGCATGTTCTATCATCTCATCCTCCACAAGCTCCTTTCTCTTAGCTACGAAGCACGACTTGCTTGTTGCGACGCAATTTCTCCGCCGCCGAGTTCACTGTAGGGTCGAACCCATACAGTGTTCTGCCCATTTGTCGCAAGGCGTAGAGCACCTGTAGCCAGATCACGTTAGCCAAGATTCGGACAGAGAACAGTAGGAGGAGGTTCATTCTCACGTCTTGCACGGTGACCGTCTTGGCATTTCTGTAGTCGACGTAGATGCAGCAAAGCTTGAGAATCTAGTGGTTTTTTTTCGTTCAGCAGTCAGCCATGTTCTGTGTTTATCTTGTTCTTCTTCTTCGCTCGAGGGGGGGAGCACACGGCTTACCTGAGAGAGATGGGCTTTTATGACGGTGCGCGTCTCATGATAGATTAGGCCAGACATTCGTTTTACGCCTCCGCGACGGGCAAGACGTCTACGCAGTTGATAGGGTTAGTGACCGCTCTGCTTGGTGTTTCTTGACCTCTGCGGAAATGGTAGAAACATACCGTATTGCTGGTCGGGCTAGAGTAGGTCATCATGATTAGCCACAGAAGCCTTGAAACCAATGGCTGATTTTCGAGAACGAGGAAAAGAAGAAGAAAACACGTACTGATGCCTAGAATTGCGTCTTTTGAAATTTTTCTACAACCATTCACCACGTTAGTCAACCGTCAATCACCCGTCAGAAGCCAGGGGCGCGCTTCTGTTGATTCTTACCGTGAGCGCCGCGCGCCGAGCGTCTTGCCGGCGACGCCCTTTTTAAGCTGATGCGGACCTCCGCGCATGGTCTGCGATCCAGAAAATCGCTTCATATTGTGCGTTTCTTTTTTTCACGTCGTGTTTTGATGTTGTTGTGAAGCGGGACTATTTCAGTGGCGATCGAAGCGGCCTGGTGAAGCTGAATGAAAATGTGCAGATGGGGATCGAGGAATGAGCCAGTGGTTGTTGTGTGAGCCTAGCTAAACGTCGCGGGTTCGAGCTGGAGAACGGCGCTGGCGATGGAACAGATCGAGATATCCGCCTTGTTTATATGAAGCTTAAAGGCGAGAGATGTTTGAGAGGGGAAAGCAACTGTTCAACTTGCCAGGCCCTGCACGTGATCGTGAGGTGAATGCAAGAAACAACTGAAACCTCAGTGAGAAGTGAGCAGAGTCTCACATACACTAGCCTACGCTACCAATCAAATGCAGTCAGTCAGTCATTCACTCACCCACCCTTCATCATCATATCAATGGCACTCGGCACCCGCATCATCTATCGCACGTCGTCGTATTAAAGTGTCGACACTAGTCTATCTTGTGTCCAATGTGAGAGGATTCACACCATCTTTTCATGTTATTCGAAGCCTTTTGCCATGTCATCATCGCTAGTCGGCCCTGGTTGAACAAAGAGAAACAAACAAAAACACCATCAAACCATACTCCTTTTTCTAGCCAATGCCAACCAAGCCTCGCCGAGCTCGGTTTGGCTTTCTTTTTGTCCGCCTGGGCTGTCCGTATTCATTTCCGTCTGGACTAGGTCATTATCATGGTATCTACTTCACCCTCCCGGACGCCAAAGTATTCCCGCATATTTTCGCTATAGTAAAACACTGGCTTTGCCCATCAGAGTACGCCAACTTGTAGTCGCGCGCCCTCGGTAAAGCCGCCAAAGCAAAGAAAACAATTTGCACTAGTAAAACAGAAGAGGCGGGCATGTGTGGCACAGCCTTGGAGCTGACATGTCAGCGTCCATCAGCGCGCAACGATGGTCTGCTTTCTGGGCCTAACATGTCGGCACAGAGCAGAGAGGTATTGAGACATGATTATCCTCACGCGGAAGCTTCGACAGTCTCGATAGCTTCGGGCTTCATCGCAGACTCTTCACTCGTCTCCTCTTCGGCGCTTGCAGTCGGCTTTTCAGTGGCATCCGAGACAACTTCGTCGGCCGACTCGCTTGCAGGCTCTGCAGTGGGCGGCTCCACGCGAGCTTTTTTGGCTGGGCGCTCTGGCTCTTCGCCGGCCGCTTCTTGAGCCGCCTTGAGTTCCAGCTCCAATTCGTCCAGGCGACGCTTCAAGTTGTTTTCGCGTCTGTGACTGTCCTCCAACTGTTCACGAAGCTGCGCTTCATTGAGCTGCGTGGTTTCCAGTTGCGTGCGCAATTGACTCTGCTCAGCGTCGGCCAGTTCCTGCCCGTGCCTAGCAGCTGCCTCTTGTTGCTCCAGCTGGCTAAGTCTACCGCGGAAGAGCTCGTTGATTACTTCTAGCTCGCTGACTCGGGTCTTGAGGCTCGAGTTGAGGGCAATGAGCTGCTCTTGTGATTGAGGTCCATCAGAGGCGCGGTCTCCATTCAGTGACGAGCCATTATGGACTTCGCCGTTGTAGCCAGAAACGGCCTGCTGATACGTCGCATCATCCACCATAAAGGACGAGAGGGAGGTGTTGTACATCGAGGGGGTGCCATTCCTAGAGAGCGACGAGTCGAGTCCGTCGGTGCCGTTGACTTTGGAGCGGCGCATAGCCTCGGCTGCTTGAGCTGCGGCATGCTCAACACCGTTCGTGTCGCCGACCGTTCCGAAGCCATGAGCTTGCTGCTGCAAGAGTTGATTAGTACTGCGGCGTCGGCGCATCAGTTTGGGGGTCCGCGCATACCTTCTTCTTTGATACCAGATCGGGGCGCATAGTCTTGACGCGATTACGGCTCTTTATTACATCCGTCTTCAAAGAGGCAGGGCGCGGACGGCCATGCAGCTTCAGAAAGAGACCACATGCGTTGCAGAGGACTGAGCCAAACTCGTCGCGACGCCATAGAGGTGTCCGTGAAGTGCCACAGTTTTGGCAAGTAGGCTGCGAGGAAGCGTTAGTTGCCATCATTGTGTCGGTTTGTATCTGCGATTCTGTCTGTGGTCGCGATAGGAGGATGCAGGCCCGATATGATATATTGATATACTAGCAGGATCACGATAAGGCGGGCTGGATAGGAAGAAGTTGTCTCTTGCGCCGTCACTGATAAGCCAGATAACCAGAAAAAAATTTGATCCACCGTCAGGTCAATCTGGCTATCTGGCCCAACGAGGACTAGCTCGGTGTCTTATCAGTCCGTTCGCGGCCTAGCGCGAAAACGAGTCGGGAGTGGAGCACGTGATTGTGCCGTACCCACCGAGAGAGCCATAAGCAGTCTCCATTCAGACACCGCTGATTGGTCCGGCAGGGGTGAAAGTTTTCTGGCTCTCGGGAACGCGATAGCGATAAAGGGGATTAGGCATCCTGCTTGCCAGGATGCGACAGGACAGATAGAGACGGGGAATAGAACGTATCAGATGTAAAGAAGAGATAAAACTTACCATGCCTCCCGGTCCGCCACTAGTAGCTGCAGGAGAGCCTTCCATGTGCACAGCAGGCGGAGGCTGGTGCATTAAAACATCTCTAAAAGATAGACGGTCAGCGCACTTGTAATCGCGTTGTTATCGCAAAGCGTGGCATGCCACGCCGGCGGGCAGGACAGCTGCAGGAGTGTGTCCATGCGCAAGTCCCTTGTTGTAAGCAATGGGCCAGGCCGAACGTACCTTGATACCAGGGATGTTGTTGTCGTGCCGCTGTCATTGCTCGTGGCCAAGGACGCGAGATTGGCAAAAGGCTGGTGAGCCAGCGATGTTGACTCTGGCGTAGGCGTCGAGCTAGGTCTTGAAATACCGTCTGCCGCGCTCGCATGCAGTAGTTGCGTTTCGCTTTCCATGTTGTCGGTGTTGGGGGGCGAGTAGCTAAGCAGGCGCAAGCTTCGGCTTCGAAATTTGTTCAAGTAGTCACCTTGGCGGCCGCAATAGGCGTTGGAGAAACAGAGGCAAATCGTGTACCTGTGTTGTGTATGACCGCACAGGCAGCACAGTGAACTGGTCAAATATGGACACGCAGTCGGGGTCGGTCGGTAGCTTTTGCGCAGTTCGCTGTCGCAACGCTGCCAGTCGAGAGGCAATGGGGCGGTAAAGGGAAGTAGTCGCAACAGAGGATGGAAAAGCGTGAAAGGATTCAGAGCAGGTGAAAGAAGACAGGCGCGGATGAAAAGGCACGTCTGTATTAAGAGGGATAAGAGGTTGCACGAGGAGCAAGCGCGAAAGGGTTGAGCTTTGCATGGACAAGATCCGTCGGGTGGAAGCTGGAAACCAGTTCTAGGCAGAAAGACTTTTGAAGGGTACAGATCACAAGTACCTACAAGTGGTTGAGAACCAAGCGCTGCATCGCGCGCCTCATTGGGTGGCGCTACCTAAATAGCCAGTGAAGACGTGGGGCTAATTTCCGTGAATTAGAATTGCCTACCCTAGAGAAGCAGGGCAAATTTCGAACCGGCTCGTGGGTGCCGATTCCAGGTTTACAGGTTTATAAGCTGGACGTGACTCTCATGGTCTGCAACAATTTGTGCTTTTTGTGGCGTTCAATCTCATTTCATGATTTTCTCCAGGTCCGGGCCTGCCGTTCCATCGCCATTCGAAACGACAGGCTGGTGGAGCCGCGACTTACAAGCCTTTGCAACAAACACTGCATGATACCTTTGTAAATAGTACCTAGGTACCTAAGGTAGCTCCGCTACGTCACTGCCTGCTGCGCAGGTAAGCAGCATTACAGTTTGGCCAGCATCGACGAAAACGTCACTCAAGATGACCCAAAGAGTTCGATACAGCCCGACCAGCAAAGCAGTACAAAAGTTACCCTTTGCCATACCCAATGCCCAAACCCCACGCTTCCGACAGTTCCAGAGCTCGCTGTTGCGCCCAAATCCCCCACCCCACCAGCGCCCACTCTTCCTGGGCTGCCCCTCCAGGCTTCCAGGTCCAGCTCCAGCGGTGTGAAAGCCCAGCGGCTATTACCGAATGGGTCGATCGGGGATTTGCCAAGAGGAACTTCTCTTCCTCTCTTCAACTACCTCTTTTTCTCACGCGCACCTGATATCCTGCTTCTACCTCTTTCTGCCTGCGATTATTACCCTACAGACCAACCATGTTCAACTGGGTTCAGCAACAGTGAGTCGCCATCACCCTGTCTTGCGACTCTCCCACACCTTGCCCCTCCCGGGAAGCTCTGCTCTCCAAGTACTTTACTTGCCGCGGACGAGAAAAGCTGCTAACCGCCATCACAACTCTGCCTGCAGGATCGCCAATGTCGCCGGCACGCAAGAGCCCATCTACGGCCCCTCCGCCATCCGATCGGTGGCTGAGGAGGCCAAGGCGACTCCCTACACCGAAATCGGCCGTGACGATCTGAAGTGGAAAGAGATGGAATGGACCAATGTCGAGACACAAACCTTTTACTTCTTCTCCGACCAAGGCAGAGTCGGCATGGCGCAGGTAATTTACAGCAATGTTGCGTAAGTTGAGAAATATTCGACAAACCCAGCCTTGCGCCCAACTAACAGTTCGCCACTACCCAAAACAGTGGTATCCGCAAGACATGCCAGTTCAACTCGAAAATCTTTTCCGCCGACGAGTCGAAGCCTCACCTGTGGTCCTCGACGCCGCTCAGCAACTTTGAAATCAGCGAGGACAAGGGGTCCTTTTACGCCGACGACTGCGCCCTTGAGCTGTCCGCTGACGGCAACTCCTACACCATCAAGAGCCTCAACGATGAGCGCGCCATTGTCAACATCAAAGTCACCAAGACGGCGCCGGGCTTCCAAGCCGGCACGACGGGCACCAGTAGCTACGGTACCGACCCCAAGGAGCCCTGGGGCTGGATGCGCCACGCCTTTTGGCCGCGCTGCGCCGTCGAGGGCACCATCACCACGGCCGACGGCCCCGTTGACTTTGCAGGCCGCGGGCTCTACATCTACGCCCTGCAGGGCATGAAGCCGCACCACGCCGCCGCCCGCTGGAGCTTCCTCAACTTCCAGGGCCCCAGCCACTCGGCCGTCATGATGCAGTTCACCACCCCGCCCTCGT
Organism: Beauveria asiatica; assembly: GCA_038367545.1. Taxonomy (NCBI): domain Eukaryota; kingdom Fungi; phylum Ascomycota; class Sordariomycetes; order Hypocreales; family Cordycipitaceae; genus Beauveria; species Beauveria asiatica. The sequence continues at coordinate 1,323 of JAAHCF010000521.1, read as the reverse complement.
ACGGCTGCACCGTCGTCAACGTCGGCGGCGTTGCGGCCGACGGCGTGATCGTCGGCGCAGGCTGCGGCAGCACTGTCAACCACACCGCCATCGAGACCGACCCGGAGAGCGGCTGGCCCGCCCCGACCAAGGCCACGTTTGCCTGGCACGTCAAGGACAAGGACGGCAACCCCGTCGAGGCCGAGATTGACGCTGCGCTCGGGAAGCGCGTCGACCGTGTCGACGTCATGGCCGAGGTCCCTGCGTTTGTCAAGCGCATCGTGGCTGGTGCCGTCGGAACGAAGCCCTATATCTACCAGGTACGTTTGAGTCTTGCTGAATTGCTGTGGGAGCAATCGTTGACAATTGATGCAAGTATTCCGTCGAGGCTACGCTCAAGCTCAAGGTTGGTGACAAGGAAATTACCGAGAAAGGTCACATCTTTAGCGAAGCCACCTTCATTTCGGACCTCGAGACACCATCCGAGTAGACTAATCATTTGCCTGTCACTTTAATATGGATACCGACTCCCCCTCTTCTTAATACGCTCGGGCGAATTCTTCTAGAGTGCAACTCAAAGGTGGCTACAAACGTCGGCATTGGATATCAAGTTGGTCTCGCAACTTTCGTGATGGCGCCTCTTCGATACAGCTCATATATTATACACCCTTTAATACACTCCGCATTCTTAATCACCTGCACTTTTGGAGAAGCGTCATGGAACATGTGAATATAAACGTATTGAATATGTCTAATGGAGTGGTATTCTAATAGTGTAATCTTCCAACTTGACGCCTCCCAGCCTCAAGATCCGTTTCGTTTCGCGTGAATCTACATTGTACACATGAACCATAAAAAATTGTGTTCACTGAGCCTTCTTATCCTTTGTAGCAGACTTCTCTCCTGCTTCTTTGCTGGACGAAGAAGAGGCACCACTTTCCTGCTGCTTCTGCTCCTCCTTCTTCCACTCTTCTTCAATCTGCCAGACGGCTCGGTCCAGCTCCGTTTCCAGTTCCGGAATCCCCAGCGCGTCTGTGCACGTGCGAATCTGCGTATGCGTCAGGAGGATTTCCTCCTTGGCCTCGGGATCCTTGATTTGTGCGACAGCTGCAGGCGATTGCGCATACACCAGGTCAAGCGCCTTTGACGGCGAAGGCACCAGAAGCTTATTCTCAATCAGCCACTGAACGTGCTTGCCGCCGGCGATTGCGCGCCAGTTGGAGAATGCGCGGTACACGAGGTAGAAGAAGGGCAGGTTGGGTATACTGCGCCGCCATGGTTAGCGCCGCGCCATCGAACCCGGGGGGGGGGGGGGGGGGGGGGCCTCCACAAAAAAACCAAAAT
>JAAHCF010000520.1:0-27325 GCA_038367545.1 Beauveria asiatica | reverse complement strand
AAAAATATTTAATCTTATTTTACTTATTTAAAATTAAATAATAATAAAATTAATATATTAAAGAAAAATAAATATTAATATTACTTTTTTTTATTATAAAGTTATAATAACTTATAAATTAAAAAAAATTATTTTACTTTTTATTAACTTTTTATTTTTTTTATATTTTTATATTATTTATTATTTTTATATTATTTACTAATTTAATATAATTAAATTATAATTTTATTAATTTTTTATTATAAAAAAGTTTTATTTTTTTATATTAAATATATATTTAAAAAAAGAATTTTAAGTTTAATTTTAATATAATATATTAAAGTAATTTTAAATATTTTTTAATTATATAAAAGTACTTTATTTAAATTTTATTAAAAGAATATATAAAATCTTAAATACTTTTATTAAAAAGTTAATATTATATTATTATTTTAAAAAATATAATTAAATATATACCTTAAAGATAAAGATCTTAAGTCTTTTTAACTTTTAAACTTTATAACTTTTTTATAATTTATTAAAAAGCTTATATTATAATTTATATTTTTATAAATATTACTTTTATTTATATTTTTTATTTTAATTTATTAAATTAAATTACTTTTAAAAAATAAGTATAAATTATTAATTAAACTATACTTTCTTTAAACTAGATTAAACTTAGATTTATAATATATTTATAATAATAATATATTAACTTAAATTCTAAGAGTAAAAAGCTAAAATAGTAAATATATACTTATTTTTTATAAATTATTTATATAAACTTTAGTTATTTTTTAGTTTTATTATAATTCTTATTTATTAATAAAAGGTTAATATTATTTATAAAATTAATTATATATAGCTTTAGTATTATTTTAAAGACTATATAAAGAAATAAAGTAAATAAAATAAAAAAATTAATAATAGTAGTAATTTTAAAGGTACTTTTCTTTAAATAATATATTTTATAGTTAGTTTATTATTAATATAAAGCTAGTTTATTTTTTACTAAAAAAAGATTATAGTAATTTAAATATCTTTTTTAAATACTTTAAACTCTTAAGTTCTTTTATTAAAAGCTTATAGTTAATATTATTAAAAGCCTTAATTATATTTAGTTATAAGAGTAATATTATTTTATTATAAAATTATACTATTTTAATTAACTTAATTATTAATATAATTATTATTTTTATTAACTTTTATCTTTAATTTCTTATTTAACTTTTAAGTAAAAAGTAATATTTTTTTATTATAAATATAATATAAATAACTAATATTTTTTTAAATAACTTATTTATTATATTTAAAAATATAATTAGTTTTTAATCTTTAATTATATATTATTTATTTAATATTTCTTTTAGCTTTTATAATACTATTATAATCTTAATATAATATTATTATAAGAAATATCTAGTTTTAAGGGAAATATTATATAATATTATTAATATTTTTTTTAAAAAAAAGAAACTTAATACTCTTAAAAAGTTATATAAAATACTATTTAAGCCTAAAGTATTTTATATTATATAACTTTATAATATTATTTTTACTTTTTATTTTATAACTAGTAATAAAATCTTTATTATATTTTATATTACTAAAAAAGAGGTAAATAGTATTATATATAATTTTATAGTCTTTTAAAATAATATTATTATAATAATTAGTATTTTTAGTTTTAAGAAAAACTTTTATATTAAAACCTTAGCTTTTTTTTTAATCTTAATTAATATATTTTATTTTTATCTTTATAACCTAAGAATAGTATATAACTATATTATACTTAAACTAGTAATAAAATTAAAAAAAAACCTATTTTATATTAAATAATACCTAAAACTACCCTATAATAATAATAGCTTAAAGCTATAATAGTAAAGGTAGTTATAATAGCTAAATTATTACTAAAGAGGTACCTTAATATACCTCCCTAATAAAGATATATTATAATATACCTAATATAAAAATAACCTAATAATATATACTAATTAAAAGGGAATTAATTAATAAGCTCCTTTTCTTAATTAAAGATAAATATAAAGATAAAGTAAAAAAAATATAATAATAATACTTATAAATATAAGCCTATATAAAGGCTAAGGTAGCTTTAACTAGCCTTTTAGTTATATAAAAGATAGTCTAGTTTATTATTAAGGAAATAGTTATATAAATACTCTAATAAAGTTAAAAAAAGCCTTAGACCTAACTTACTTAGATAAGATTATATATTAAAGTAGCTATAGCCTAAGGCTAACTAGTACCTAAGGCTATACTAGTCTTAACTAAATATAAGAGGAAGTTAATTATTAAGGTATAAGATTACCTATAAGAAGTAAAAGACTACTCCTTATAAGAGGTAATAAGTATAATTAATAAGGCTATATAGACTAATACTATTATAATATCCTAATACCTCCCCTCTAAAGATATAATCTTATTCTTCTACTAAGGTATAAAGGAATATATATAAAATAAATACTAGGTTAAAGCTATCTTTAGTCTAAAGGTATTTTTAGTTTACTAGACTTACTTAATAATTATTAAAGTAATTTTATAAAATAAGATCCTTTAAGATATTTTTAATTTAATTATAATACTATTAGCCTTTAATAAGATAAATATTATTATAGTTAAGGTATATTATTCTTATATTAAGATTAAGATAAAGGCCTTTTTAATTATTAGAACCTATAATATAAAAATAGTAAATTAATTATATAAAAGAGGAGTATTCTTTAACTTATAAGTCTTTTAGTATAAACCCTTTTTAAAGGTAGTATAGCCCTTATAATATTTCTAATACTACTAGTATAATTATATTAGAAAGTATTATTAAAATAAAGAAAGATATAGCTAGTATATATACTAGTCTTATAATATAAATAAAGTATATTTAGTAAAAAAAGATTATTAAAAAGAATAATACCTTAACTATAAAAGAAAATATTTAGTCTAGTCCTAAGACTACCTAGTTATATAGTAGTATTAAGGGTATACCTAAGAGGTATACCTCTTTAGACCTATTAAGTTTAAGAGCTAAAAGACCCTAGATATTAAGGCCCTAAGATCCTTAAAAGTATTCTCCTTACTAAAGAGGGCTAAGAGTATATAATAATAAAGAAGGTAACTAGCTAGGCCTAGCCTAATACTAGCCTAGTACCCCTACTTAATCTAAATAAATATACTAAACTTTAATAATACCTAAATTATAATACTTAAACCCTTAACCCTAATAAGGATATTATAAAGACCTAAATATATACTTAGGCTAACTTAAGAGCTACTTATAGTTAATACTAATTTTATAAAAGGCTAGGAGATACCTCCTTTATTATCTATCCTAATAGCTAGCTAAATACTAACTATATTAAATATATCTTAGGATATAAAGATAATTAACCTAGCCTTATTTAAATAAATAAATAAAGATCTTTTTATAAAATACCTATAAAGATAATAATAATATTAAGCTAGCTATTTACTAAAAGGATAGCCTAAATATTATTATTATTTAGGAAGTCTTATCTAAAGGCCCCCCCCTTACCCCTATAATAGTATTATACTAGTGCCTTTAGGGAGGAGGGTAGATAGTAACTTATATATATAAAAGAATTAATAAAGTAAAATAAGAAGTAATTATAAATAAAGATATATATTATATTTAATTCCTAAAGAGGCCCCTTAGTATTATAAATATCTATATAAAGCCTAAGATAAACTTAAGGTATTTTTTTAATAATATACCTTTAAGTATAAAGTTTTTATATATAATAATAAAGGACTTTAACCTTTATTACTTAGACTAGGATATATATAATTAGAAGTTAATATAAGTAAATAAGATAATAAAGATTATAATATAGCTTAAAACTATCTTAATAACCTTTTAAGGTATTATTACTTAGTTTTAATATAATTAATATATAAATATATTAGACCTCTTATAAACTAACTTAGCTTTAAGAGAGAGATATATAACCCTAGACTAAAATCTTATTAGATTTAACTATACCCCTTAGCTCCTTAAACTAACTATATATAACCTTAGTATTAGTATATTTATAAAGAAATAGGGTAAAGTAAATAAGTTAATTATAAAAGTAAAGGCTATAGCCTAGCTTCTTTTTAAGACTACTCTCTAGTTAAATAACCTATTTATAATAAAAAAAGTATATAGTTAACTAGTAGAAATATTAGAGGAAATTATTAAAAGGGTAGTTCTTATTATAAGCCTAGTATAAGACTAATAGTTACCCTAGTAGACTAATAAAATATAAGTAATAATTATAAATATTAAGAAGAAGTAATAGTATATATTAAAGACTAGCTCTTAGGTTAACTAGAATATTATAAGAGAGGTAAAGATATCCTAGGCCTAGGCCTTAGCTAAGGTATAGAGAGTATTATAGAGAACTTACCTTAATACCTTATAAAAGACTTTAAAGTTATAAAAGTAGTATAGGTAAGTAAAGAGGTATACTATTAAATATATAGCTAATATAATCCTAAAGCTAGCTTAACTAAGATAGGATATACCTACTAGGACTAGGGAGGAGAAGGCAGAGGTCCTAGTATAGAAGTTCTTCTTAAAGCTAGAAATAAACCCTATATTAATACTACCTTAAAACCCTATAGTATTATATATAGTACTAAATACCCCTTTCTTAATAGTATAAGATATATTTAAAATCTTATTACTAATTATAGAATAAGAGGTAGAAATAATATTATAGAGTTATATAATATAAAATACCCTAGGCCTAGATAGAATTCTATATAACTTCTTAAAAGTACTAGGCCCCTTACTCCTTAAGATATTAATAATACTATATAATACCTCTTTAAAGACTAACTATTTTTTATAATAATACTAGATTAAGACTATAATAGTACTTTAAAAGCTAAAAAAGATATTAAATAAATTATATATAGCTAGTAGTTAAAGGCTAATTATACTCTTAAATATAATAAGTAAGCTATTTAAAAAGATATTAATTACTTATATTATATCTATAGTAGAAGAATACTACCTCCTACCTAAGGGCTAGATAGGGAATTAAAGGTAAAGGTTAACTAAAATAGTAATTACCTTAATAGTTAAGTTAATTAAAATAGTATAGACTTATAATAATATAGTATTACTCTTATAGCTAAATATAGCTAGTATTTTTAATAATATTAATTATAAACTTTTAATAAAAAAACTTAAGTACTTAAGTTATTTAAATAAAATACTTTAGCTATTATAATCCTTCTTAAATAAGAGAGTAAATAAGCTTTATATTAATAGTAAACTAACTATAAAGTAGGCTATTTAAAGAAGTATACCTTAAGGGTTATTATTATTACTAATCCTCTTTATCTTATTTACCTTATCCTTTTATAATATCTTTAAGGTAATACTAAGGCTATATATAGTTAGATTTATAAATAATATTAACCTTTTATTAGTAAGTAAGAACTATAGTAAAATAAAGGTATAACTAGAATTTATATAAGAGATTTATAAAAAATAAGTATACTTTTATTATTTTAGCTTTTTAGTCTTAAAATTTAAGCTATTATATTTTTACTATAATTATACTATAGACCTAGGCTTAATCTAGCTTAAGGAAGATATAGTCTAGCTAATAATTTATATTTATTTTTTAAAAGTAATTTTATTAAATAGACTAAGATAAGGAAAGTAAGTTAAAGTAATATTTATAAAGATATAGGCTATACTATAGGCCCTTTAAAGGATTATAAAGAAGTTATAAGGCTTAAAGGTTAAAAAAGCTTATAATCTTTACTTTTAGGGTATTTAGCTAATTATAACCTTTAAAGTTATAATATAGTACTAGCCTTTAGATAAGGCTACTTAGGGCCTTACCTACCCCCTCTATAAGATCTAAGTAAGGTACCTCTATATAGTAGGAGGGGTATTTAAAGCTACCCTAATATATTATATTAAGACTAAACTTAAAGTTCTTTTACTAGACTTATACCTAATAATATAAAAGAGCTAGACCCTCTTATAATAAGAGGCTAATAAAACTATAGCCTAATTATACTATATATTTATATAAATAGTATCCTTTACCTTAATTACTTAATATAATAATAGGAGGGGAAAAAGGATAATACCTTTATTATAAGACCTTTATACTAACCTACTAAAAACTATTAATAAAGGCTTATAAAGGGACTATTATATACTAGACTAGTAAGTAATATAATAATAATAATTAATATAAAAATATAAGAAGATAAAAAGCTAATAAAAAATAAAATAGTTTACCTTTTTCTTAGTTTATAAACTATTATAATTTTATTATAAAGAATAAGTAGTACTAATACTTATTTCCTTTTAATATATTAGCTTTATTATTATTTAACTCTAAATAAGTAAAATAGAACTTAATACCTTTTTTTATAAATAAAAAGTCTTTAAATTTAACTTAAGAGAATACTAATACTAGTAAAGCCCTAAGAATATATACTATATATTACTTTATTATTATTAGGTAAAGGACTATAGTAGTCTTATATTATTTATATTATAAGATAAGTATAATATCTTTTTTATACTTAATTACTTAGTTTAAAGTAAAAGAATAATAAAATAGCTATATAGTCTAAAGTAACTAACTTATATATATATTAAAGATAAACTAAATATAAGATAAAAGTATTATAAGATAAGTATAATAAAATATTAAAATAAAATAAGTAATATTATTAATAATAACTAAGTATAGCCTAAATAATCTTATAGTATATTCTTAATAGGCTTAGTCTACTTTATTTATAACTAGACTTTAATATAAATAAACCTCTCTTTTATAATAAACTTAGCTTAGGCCCTTAGTAACTATAGACCTAAGCTACCTCTCTACTACCCTTACCCCCCTTAGCCTTACCTTCTCCCTCCCCTTTAGCCTAGTTTTAGTATAAGGCTATTAGGGTATTAATAATAAGCTATAATAAGTATAATTAGGTATAGGCCTCTAATAAAAGGTCTATAAGTATAGACCTATTTAAGAAAGATAGGCCCCTAGATAAAATTATAATAAGAGTAGTACTATTATTAAATAAAGTAGTAATAGTAAGTATAGTAAGGGTATTAATAGTAATTATTAATAGGTTTATACTATTTATAAAGTAGATTTAGTCTTAGCTCCTCTTAATAAAGCCCCCCCTAGCTTTAAAGTAAATATAATAAGTCTTATAGCTAAGGTATTAGAAGTTAATATACTTATATACTACTTTTAGGTTAAGCCTAATATTATTAAGGTATTATTACTAAAAGATAGTAATAATAAAGACTATAGTTAGTATAACTTATAAATAGTTAGTATTAAGATTATAATAAGATTTAAGTAAACTTACTATAAGGTAATATTACTTTAACTTAAAGTATATAATATAAAAATAAGTATTAGTTATTATAATTAGTATATAATAAAATTAAAGAGGAATTATAAATTTACTAGTTTACTAATTATAATAGGTTATATAGCTAGAGGTACTTATATAGCTAAGGTAAGGCTTATATAGGACTATATAGGGCTTATTATAAGGAGGCTTTATATACTTTATATAGGGTATAATAGGGTCTTTAACTAGGGGAGTAGTAGTTTTATTATAGCTAGGTTAAGGTATAGTAGGCTAAGAATAGTTAGAAAATACTAAGGGGCTATAATAGAATAAGAATAAACTTATTATAATAGTAATTATAGTTAAGATTTTAAAACTAAAAAGTAGCTTAGTACTAGGAGCTAGGTAAGAGTAATAGGGGATTAGGGTTACTTATTATATAATAAAAGAGGAGGTATAGACTTTCTTATTAAAGGTTAACCTTATATTCTAATAAATAAAATTAACTTAAATATAAGCTATTAGTATATAAAGATAGTAAAAGAAGAAGAAGAGGAAATATATAGTTAAAATAGTTAATAAAGAAAAAAGAAGAAGACTAAAAGTAAAAAGAATTAAGGCCTATTTATCCTCTTAATTTACTAATTAAATTAGCTAAATTAACTAAATTAGCTAAATTAACTAAATTAGTTAAATTAAATAAATTAATTAAGAAAAATAGTTAAAAAATTAATTAAATAATAATTAAACCTTTAATTAATATACTTTTATAATAAGATTATTATAATTAAAAATATATTCTTTTATATAATATTTATAAGTTATATAAAAAAAAAAGAATAATAATAAATATATATATAGTATATATTTAGCTATAATTCTAATAATTTTAATAATTCTAGATAATTTTAACCTAAGGTAAGACTTTTTATATTAATAAATAAAAGAAATAAGAGTAAAAGTATAATATACTATTACTAGTATAGACCTAGGGCGCTTAACTATACTTAGGCTTTTTATACTACCTTATACTAAGCGCCTTATATTACCTTATATTACCCTATAGTTATATAGAAGCTTATAAAAATATAAAGAGAAGTAACTATAATCTAACCCTAGCCTTATACCTAGGCTAGTATAGTTACTCTAGGTTAACCCCCCCCCTTAAGACTACTTACCTTCTTACTTACCTATCTTCCCTTACTAATTAAGAAAAGGGGCCTTATAGGACCTTACTAGAAACTAATATAGAATTATAGTATTTTATAGTTATATAGGTTTTTCCTTTAAGAATCTTAGTTTTTTCTTATATATATAAGCTAAAGAAGTACTAAATAAATAATAAGTCTAGCTAGGGTAAATTAATAATAATATATTTTATTTTAATTAAATTAACTTTAGTATTATATTAATTATATATTTTATAATATACTTTTTTATTTATTTATATTATTTTTATAATATTAAAAATCTTTATAAGATATTAAAATAAGTCTTTTATAATACTTTTTATACTTTAACTAAAACTTAAGTTTATTATAATTTTATTTTATTTATAGTTTTTTAGTTTATTTAAAAGCTAGCTTTTAATATTTTTTATTACTTTTTCTTAGTATTTATAATTATTACTTATACTTTATTAGTTTATTAAAATAATTATTAGTTTTATACTAAGTTTATAATAAAAACTACTTTTATAGTAATTTTTATAAGTATTTTTATTAGTTAATTATATATATTTTTTATTTTAAATAAGTTCTTTAGTTAAAGTATAGTTTTAAAAGAAAGTTATATTATAGTTTTAGTTTTTATAATAAATATATTTATTTTACTTTATTTTCTTATAAAACTATTAGTATTTAAAGTATATAGAAATAGTTTAAAAAACTATAAAATATAATTAAATTTAATAAGGTTTTAATTAAAAGTTATATACCTTTTTCTTAAAACTAGATTTATTTATAAAAAGTCTAATATATTTATATATTAATTATATTAAAATTATATAATAATATTTTAAGGGGTTATTAATATAGTCTTAAGTTATATTATAATTTTTATTATTTTATTTACTTATATTAACTTTTAATTATATAAATCTTATTTTAAATAATAAAAGTTAAAATTATTTATTATTATATATAAAATTTTTATACTTAATAATATATTATATAAAAATACTTTAAGTTTATTTTAAGTTTAATATAACTATTTATAATACTAAAAGGTTTTCTTTAAAAACTAAATATAATATATATTTTAATTTATAATTACTTTTTATTTTATTTTATTAATTCTTTTATAAATATAAATTATTATTTATTTTCTTTTTTATAAATATTAATATAATATTATTATAAATATAAATAAAAAGTCTTTAAATAAGACTTCTTAAATAATAATAATATTTAAACTATTTTTTTAATAAATAAATAATTTATTATTATTATTATTTTTATAAATATTTTATAAAAGAATCTTTATTTATTTATCTAAGTAAAACTAAGTTAATTATTTATATATTTTAAAATAAACTTAATATAATAAGTATTTAATTAATTATTAATATAAAAAAAAGAAGTATTTTTTAATTTTTTATAAGTTTAGTTTTAATAATAAATAACTTTTAAGCTAATTTAAATATATATTTAGATTTTTATAAAATTCTTATTAAAATTTAAAACTTTAATATTATTATTTAAGTATTATTAAAGTTTACTATATTTATTTAAATTAAGTAAAAATATTAGTTTAATACTAAGTTAAATTTAATAAGTTATTTTTTTTTAATATTATATATTTTTTATTCTTTTAAAAAAAAGATATTTTTAAAGACTTTAAAGCTTTATTTTTAAAAGGTTTATAGCTTTTAAACTTAATAAGTTTAAAAAAATATACCTTTTAAGCTTATTCTTAGTATTATTATATAATTAAATAATTTTAAAACTATACTAAGTACTTTTCTTTATAATTAAAATATTATTTTTTTAATAGTCTTTTTTTATTAAATATATTTTATTTATATTATAAGTTTAATATATATATTTATTATATTTTTCTTTATTTTAATAATATTTCTTAATATAATTATATTAATAATATTAAAAATATTAAAAAGACTATATTATATTAAAAAATTTATAAGTTAAAAAATACTTTTTTTTTATATAATTAGTTTATTATTTTTATATTATAAGTTTTAATAATTAAAAAAACTTTTATTTTAGTTTTAATAGAAAAATAATATACTTTAATTATAATAATATTTACTTTATTAAAGACTAATAATATTATAATTAAATTAATAATATTTTAAAGAATTTTATTTTATAAAATTATTTTAATAATTATTAAATAAATTTTATTAGCTAAAGTTATTTTTTATTTAAAAATAACTTTAATTTAATATTTATTTTAAATATATTTCTTAGTTTTTTAATAAAAAAAATAAAATAATACTTTTAAAAAAAATATTAAAATATTATTATAATATTAATATATATAACCTTATTAATTATACTTATTATTTTTTATAAGAATTTATCTTTAACTTTTTATAAATAATTTTAAGCTTTAATAATTAATTTCTTTTTATATTTAATTAAAACTAATATTATCTTAAGTATTATTTAGCTTTAAATTATTATTATCTTTATATATAATTTTATTTAAATAAATAAAGTTTAAAACCTTTTTTAACTTTATTAAAAAGTTTATATAATTATTTTTTTAATAATAATTTAAACTATTTTTTATATAATTAAAAAACTAACTAAAGTTATTTTAGTTTTTATATAAACTTATATTTATAAATATTATTTTTATATTTTTATTTTATTTTTATTTTTATTTTTATTTTTAATTAAAAAAAAGAGTTTATTTAATAATTCTTTTTAGTTAATTTTTATTATTAAGTTACTTTTATCTTAAGTATATTATAATATATTTTTATTAAAAAGGTATATTTAAATATTCTTTTAATAAAAATTTAGTTATTATAATTACTTTTATTATTATAACTTTAAGTTATTATTATTATAAAGTAGCTTTAAGTATTATTTAATATAAAATAAGTTCTTTTTTAATTTTATTACTAGTTTAAGTATAATATAATTATATACTATTTTTAGGTTATAAAGATAAATCTTTTACTATTAATTAATTATTAATATTTAATTATAATTATAATTAGTTTTTATAATTCTTTATATTTATATAGAAAATAATTAGACTTAACTAATTTATAATATTATAGCCTTTAGTCTAGTAATAAGTTATTTACTATTTATTTAATATAAACTAATAACTTATTACTAGTTTATTTACTATTCTAGGGGTTATAAAGTAAGTAAAAGTTATTTATAGTCTAGAGTATTTCTATTAGACCTTAGAGTTATCTAGTCTAATATCTAAGATAATAGTATAGACTAGTAGCTTATTAATCTTAATATATTCTTTATTTAAGACTATATTAGTAGTTAATAAGATTATTAGGCTATATAAGCTATAACTAGTAAGACTATAGGTGGTAGTAATATATTAATTAATACTCCTTAACTATCTAAATCTGTGGGTGACTTTTATAGTTATGCGTATAGCACGTGCCCGTTCCTGTAAGCGACAACGGCCGTGCTAGTAATGACGTAACAATTTCCAACCCTGTCCTGGGGTGGCTATTAGCGCAAGCCATGGAGCCAGTGCCTGGCGATTCTTGCAGCAACCCAGACTGCCAAGCGCAATCGAGCCCGCCGAGAGATGAGCACAGTGCCTGAGTGGATGGAAAAAACAGCGTGGCGCCGTAGAGTCACGCGAGCAGTTTCCTTGCGAGGTTTTGTGTCTGGTAGATCATTCCCGGATGATAGAAAGCTAAGCCGAGACTGTGGGTGACGGAGGAAACTGTCTACATAGCTCGACAGCCTTATTGACGAGACAGAACTCGGTCACTGAAACAAGCATAGCCCGGGGGTGTCGCTGCCGCCCTAGCCGAGAATACTGGTCGACAATGGACAGCGCGCATTTGTCTGAGTGTCAGAGTTGCCTGATGGTACCCAATGAGATTGCGTGGCGGAGACACGAGAACATGAGCGCCGTGGGTATTCGACAAGGCAGCACGGGATATGACAGCTGGGCAGCTTTGTGTTTTTTTAGACAACTAAGCTGGGCTGGGGGGATTTGGGAGATATCTATAACTAGTGATATTTGAGCGTATCGTGTGGACGAGGCAAATGCACGAGTGGCAGGGCAAATTTGATACTTTTTAAGGGATTGTGGTAAAATACATCGGGCGGTCGAAGACATAGTCAAACATTTAGCGGGATATCGTAGTGCGCTGTTGGCACCATGTTCATACACTCCTCACTGTACGGATTAGGCACGCAGGCACGTCAGGACGCCACATGAATCTGGGTGGAGCGGATGGAGCGGTGGAGCAGATGGAGCGGTGGAGCAGATGGGGCTTCCACTGGCCCGGCCTGTCATGACCAAAGGATCGAGAGCGTGGGCGATCTGTGGCCTCTGATTGGCTACTACACCTCACCTTCTTCAACCTTTTTCTCGGTCAGTCGGAGATAACTCTTCCTTCTGGCTGCTTTCGCTTCGGGTTGCTTTTCGCTTCTGGCTGCTTTTCGCTTTTCGCTGCTTTTCGCTGCTTTGGCTACTGTGCGCAGCACAATGTCTCATCGTAAGAATCTCTCTTGACTGTTGTCCCTGGTCTCTACTTCGCCCGTACCAAACCTTAGTTGCGTAGAGATTGATCATCATACTTATCTACAATCTGGCCCCTTGCCGCACCCCAACCTGCGACCAGCATAAGCGCCACTTCTAAAAGCGGCACCGCTAAAAAAAAATATCTAGTTGCTGCATACCTGTTAGAGTTGGTGCCGCCATGCCACCATGCCACCACCGAGTTAGGATACTTGAGTATTTAGCTCTAACTATTGATGCTACAGGGAAGAAAAAAGGATGGGCTGGCTCGCGGCTTTTTGTTCCATTTTTCCGTGTGGATTCGTCTCTTCCTTGAACTTGCCACGGTCAGATATAACAGTACCCGTCTGCCGCTTGCCCACTTCCCTTCACAGAGCTTCTCTCATTCCTCCCAAGCACTACCGCTTGCGTCTTTCATCCCAGCCAAGCTGGTCAGCACATGCCCCCGTGGTGCTTCCTCTCTTGATCACTCTTCCTTTTCTTTCTTCTACGTCTTTATTCTTCTACTCTTCTTGTTGGAGGAACTGATTTCGGGCTTCGCCGCCAAACACACCCAAGACTCAGGTCAACTTCGCCGAGGGCTAAGCTCGGCTTAATCGTTTACTAGAGCCTTTGATACCTCAATAGCCATGCAGTCCGACACTGTCGATCAGGTTGAACCCGCTGCTCGCCCTCATCACGAGCACCACCACACAATTATCCCCGGTGAGGTCCCCGTTCCCCACGGCCCTGCCTCTAGCGACAGTGGTGATGATTCTGCGTTCGGCACTACCCCGGAGGAGCGCCGCATCTTCAGTCATGTCACCCGTCCAGACGACTCGTACACCCCCGAGGGTGTCTACTGGGCTGATCTGCCTCTGGCCGAGCGCTTCAGGTTTGTCAACGCCGTTGATCGACAGGCTGCCAAGGAGGAGCTTGCTACAATTGGCGCCATGGTGAAGAAGGATCCCCTTTCGCCTATCGGTTGGTACTTCCGCCATGCTGTCATCCCCGGGGCTGGTCTCGGTCTCGAGGGCTATGTCCTCTTTTCCATCGGCAACCTTGAGCCTCTGTTCAAGCAGGCTTGGCCAGAATGCTGGGGCAAGCACCAGGTCTGCAGCCAAAACTGGCTCGCTTCAGTCACCTACCTCGAGATCATCGGCATCATGGTTGGCCAGGTTTTCGTCGGCGTCAGTACCCTTATGCCACCGTTTACAGCCTTGCGCATTGACTAAATTGTCTAGGTCATCGGTGATTGGATCGGTCGTCGCTGGGGTCTTATTCAAGATGCCGTTATCATGTTTATTGGACTGCTCATGCTCACTGCCTCGTGGGGCCTGACGCTTCAGGGCTGGGTTATCTGTTATGCGTGGTCCCTGTTCTTCTACTCTCTCGGTGTTGGCGGGGAGTACCCCATCACCGCCACCTCCTCCCTCGAAAATGTCTCCTCCTCCGGCCGCCTCTCCACCAAGGAGGACCGACTGCACCGTGGCCGCCGTGTCACTATGGCGTTCCTCATGCAGGGCTGGGGCCAGTTTGTCAACCAGGTCCTGCTCATTGTCCTTCTCGTCATCTTCAACTCTGGCTCTGGCTCTCCTCCGTATAGTCACAGTGCAGCTCAGTACGCCTTCCGTCTGTCTTTTGCTTTCCCTGCCATCGGTACACTCTGGCTTGCCTACTACAGAACTTGGAAGATGCCTAACCCTTCCAAGCAACTCGCTGCTGCCAAGGCCCGCACCTCGGTCACAGGCTACGATGTTACTGCTCTGAAGTACTGCTTCACACACTTTGGTGGTCGTCTTATCGCCACTGCCGGCGCCTGGTTTTGCAATGACGTATTCTTCTACGGAAACAAGTTGTTTCAGGGTCAATTTATCAGCGTTATCTCACACGACCCTAAGAATATACTTACCAACTGGAGCTGGAACCTAGTCAACATTGTCGTCTCTCTCGCAGGTTACTACTTGGCCTCATTCCTCATTGATAACAAAATGTACGGTCGCAAGATGATGCAGCAGGTCGGCTTCTTCATGTGCTTTCTCATGTTTGTCATTCCTGCCTTCAAGTACGACTACTACACCAGTGAAGCTGGCATTCATTCCTTCCAGGCCATGTACTTTCTCTCTTCTTTTTTCAACCAATTCGGCCCCAACTCGGTTACTTTCCTCGTCGCCGGTGAAGTTTTTCCCACACCCATCCGTGCCACTGCCCACGGATTCTCCGCCTGCATGGGCAAGGCTGGCGCTCTACTCGCCTCGGTCCTTTACAACTACATCGACACTGAGACCAAATTTCTGGTCGTCCCCTGGTTCGGTCTTGCCGGCATGCTTCTTACCTACCTTTTCCTTCCCGACACCACCGGTCTCGACCTCAAGGAGCAGGAGCGTCGCTGGCGCTACATTCGTGAAAACCGTAGTCACGAGTACCACGGTGTGGCCGTGAACCCACAGCATCTTTCCGTTTGGGAACGTCTTATGGGTCTTGCCAAGACTTACGACCCTGAACAAGACTGGAAGGCTAAGGTTGCCGACATGCGTAAGGAGTGGGAGGATGTTCAGGCCGCTCTTGGCCCTAAGGAAACGGAGAACAACCACGTTGACCATGGCATGGGGGAAGACGGTGAATTTTCCCAGGAGATTCACGAGTACTTCAAGCGCTCTGCCCCTCCCGGCCTTCACAGCCGTGGTGTTCTCGGTGAGAAGATTGCTCACGAGTCTGAGAAATAGAGACGACGATTTTCGAGTGCTCTTCTGACACCTTTTACTTGATCTTATCGTCTTCGTAGATATGTTTTAGATGGCATCAAGGACATGGCACCAACAATACCTTCGGCGCTTGTATTTGCTTGAGCGTACATGAGCATATTTGGCACATGTGGAGTTTTGGGGTTTCTACGGATGCATACACTGATACCAATGCAATGAGAATCATCGTTCATTCGATTCGTGCCTATCTAATAGTAAGTTCCTTTTGTCAGTACGTGTTTAGGCGTCGATCCACATTGACGCACCAGTCGATACAGTAGGTCAACACCCACATACGCAGAGTTAGTAAAAAATCAGTGACTAAGGCCTAGATAACGAGAATTCCTTAAGTTCTTACTTCCTTATTTAAAGCGGGGATTTTAAGGTTAAAAATATATTAAGCGTAATTTAATAATAAAATGTTTTTTCTTAAAAAATATTTTAATTTTCTATTACCTCTTTAAAGTTATATAAATTCTAGTTTTATATCTTTTTTTAGTTTAATTAAATATATTAAAAAAATTAAAATATTTATAAAAAAAAGAAAAATAAATATTAAATCTTTATTTTAAAAGTATCTTTATTTTTTAATAAAATAAAAATTATACTAAATTTACTAATATATTTAATAAAAATATTATTAATAAATATAAAATATTACTAAATATATAATACTATTTTATTAAATATATAAAAATATATAATATCTTATTAATATAATATTTTTATTTATATATATATATATATTATAATTTATATACTCTTTAAGACTTACTTAATTTAATTAACTTTATTAATTTTAATATAATTATTATATTTTTCTCCTTTTTCCTTTTTTTATTACTTACTAGTAGTAATAATAATAGTAGTAATAATAATAATATAATAAGAATTAGTATAAAATAATTATTAATCTAGCTTTAATATATATATAATTATTAGAAATAGTAAAAATACTTTTTTTTAAATAAATTAGTAAGCCTTAAGAGCTTTAATTAGTAAGTATTAAAAGTAAATATTAAGAGCTTTAATTAGTAATAGTAATAATATAAAGAAGGTAATAGTATTAGTAGTAATAGTAATAGTAGTCTCTTTTTAAAGATATTTATATTTATATATAATTATTATATAAAATAAGGTACCTCTTAAAATCTTATTCTTATATTAGTAATTATATACTTCTATATACCTAGTAAAATAGTACTATATACCTAGTAATACTCTAAATATATTAAGTATTTTATTAATAAGAAAATTAAACTTTTAATATAATAAACTATTAATATAAGTCTTAAATAGTAAATTAATAATATAATTAATAAAGAAATTAATATAATTTAAGTATAAAAAGTATAATAATAATTACTAATATTATATTAACTTAAATATTTAAACTCTAAATTAGTAATATATATTATTAAGAGGTTCTTTAAGGAGTTAAATATTACTTTTTATAATAATTATTAATTTTAAAAGCTAGTATTTAAAATACTTATTAATTAACTAGTTAAATATATAATAATATAAAAGTCTTAAAGAATATTATTTAACTTAAAAGTTATAATATTACTTAATAAATTAGTTTTTAATTATATATAATAGTAATTAACTTATTAATTCCTTTTATTATAACTTAAAATAGGGTTTATTTTTATTAAGAGTATTAAGGTATTATTAATTTTATATAATACTTTTAAAATAATTTTAAAAACTAACTTTATTAGTAAAAAACCCCTCTTTAATAGTTATTTATATTACTTTATAAAGTATATTAGTATAATAAATAGTATATATATATATATATATTTATATCTTTAAAGATTTAAAGACCTTAATATAATAAAAACTTAAATATTATATAAAATATATTATATAATATTAAGTTTATTTATATATTATTATATATAGTAATTAAAATAATAAGGTTCTTTAATAATATTATATTAATAAAAAAAGTTTTAATAAATAAGAAATTTATTATATTTAATAATATATTTTATTTATATAACTTTATATTTAATATTATACTAAAAATATTAGTTTTTTTTTAGTATAAAGTATTATCTTTAAAAGTAAAGAATTAACTAGTAAGCTTTTTAAATAATAATAAAGTTATATAACTTATAATACTTAAAGGCTTAGATATAAGTTAAGATTATATTAAAAAAGTTAAAGAAAAAGTTAAAAGTACTTTAGTATTTAATATTAAAGTATAGTTTATAAATATAATAATTAATAGTATATATAATAATTAGTTTTTTAAATTTTATATAATAATATAATTTAAATATTAAAGAATATTTTAAAGTTTTAGTATTAACTAAAGAAGAATATAAAAAAGTAAAAAAGAAAATAATTACTTTAAATATCTTAAGGTTTATTAAAGTATACTAGAAAATTATAAATAATTAATAAAAAGAGTATTACTAAATAATTATTATTTAAGGAATTCTAATTAATTAAGAAGGTAGGCTTAGTAATAAAGCTAATAATAATAAGAAAGATATAAGAAATAAAAAAGTTAAAGAGTTCTTAAAGGTAATAAAAGACCTTTAAGAGTTAATTAATAATAAAGAGAAGCTTTAAAGAATAAATTAGTTTTATAAAAGACTATTATTTAGTTAATTATCTTATATTTAGCTTTTATTTATAATATAATTAATTCTATTATTTTTAATTTATCTTTTATCTTTTTTTATAATTAATAAACTAGTTTTAATAACTAATAAAGTTTAATTTTATAATAACTTTATTACCTTTTACTTTTAATCTTTTATATTTAATATAACTATATATAATTTAATATTATTAAAGGCTTTAAAAAAATAATTATTATTAAATTTAACTCTTTTTTTCTCTTTTAATATCTTTAAATTATATTTTTCTTTAAATAAATATATTTATTTTTAATATATAAAACTTATACTAATACCTAAGTAATATTACTTATTTATAGTCTTTTAAATAATATATTAAAAATATATCTTTTTTAATAACTTTTAAAGTAATATTTATTATTAAAGAGCCTTTAAGAACTTATTCTTAAAATACTTTATAAAGCCTAATATCTTATTAAATAATACCTTTTCTTTTATTAACTCCTATATCTTTTATATAACCTTTATTAACTTATTTTAGTTTATAAAAGCTATCTCTTTTAACTTAACTAGTTACTTAAGCTTTAATTTTACTATATTCTTCTTCTTTTTTACTTTTATTATTATTACTTTTACTAATAATAACTTTTAATAATATAACTAAACTATATTATAATTATAATATATAAGGTATTATTAGTCTTAGTAAATTATACTTTATTATATTTTTTATATAAAAAGCTCTCTTAAAATATTCTTATTTTAAAGCTTTTATTATTTAGTATATATTAGCCTTTATAATAGTTATTCTAAGTCTTAATAATTACTATAATATATTAAGACTTTAAAAAAGCTATTTTAAATAATTATATATTCTTAAGACTATATTATTATAATTTAAGTAGAAATTCACTATATCTTTAGCTAATTACTTTTTATTATTACTTAATTATAATAATTCTATTTATTTTATAATTATATAAGATATTAAAAGTATTATTATAATTTATTAGTTTAAAAAAGACTATATATAATTCTTATAAGGCTTTAACTTCTATATTAATCTTTTTAATATTAAAATTTATACTAAAAAAAATACTATTTTAAAGTTATTAATAATAAAATAATAAACTTTTTACTCTAAAGATTCTTTATTTATTAATAACTAGTTATTTATAATAGTTTATTTATCTTTATTTTAACCTAATATTAGTATTTATAAGTTATTTTATATAAATTAAAAAGACCCTTTATTAATTTATAATAGTTTAAGTATACCTCTATAGTATAGTAGTTCTATACTAAGGAGTTCTATATAGGTTAGTATATAGATCGCTAGTTTAAATCTAGCTAGAGGCACCCCTTTCTAATTCTCTATTTTTTCTTAAAAGCCTAGTATACTAAAAGTAAGTAACACTATAAGGGATTAAATAGGGTATAGATTAAGGTAACTATAGGGTCTAGGTTAATAAAAATATTATTAGGCGTATACTAACTACTATACTATAATAACTATTATAATAATAATATAAAATTATATATAACTATTATAAGTAGAAGAGTTAGGAACTTAGGGGGGACTTAGATATATATATAGTAAAAGGGTAAAATTAATATATCTAATAGTATAAGTATCTTTAAGAAGTAGAGATAATATATATATATATTAAAGGTATAGCTTAGGGACTTACTATTAGAAAATTATTATATAATAACTATTAATACTTATTAGAACTAAAAATATTAATATAGATAAGTATAGAGTATAGGTTTTTAGTTAGGTATAGTATAATATAGGCGTAGTAAGGCGCCTTAATAGTAATAGTTTTTCTTATACTATTAAATTATAGAGGTACCTAATATCCTATAAGATAATAGGGGTAAATTAATAATAATAGTTTAAGTATATTATTAAGTAATTTATAGGTTAGTAATATATATTTATTACCTTTAAATTTAATTATTATATAGAATTTAATATAATATTTTAGTTTAAATTAGTTTTTTACTAGCTAATAAAAAAATAGGTTTTATTTAGAAAAAATAACTAGAGTTTAGTTTTATACTTTATATATATAATTTTAGTAAACTAAATACTAGTTAACTTATAAGTTTATTTAAAATAAAGAAATAAAACCTAAGGAATTCTTATTATCTAAGCTTAATATAAATAAATATAAGTAATTAATAAGTACCCTACTTTTTAAGTAAGCTTACTTACTTATACTTACTTACTAGTTATTAATTCTATAAGAAAACTAGTTACTAATTACTAAATTACTTACTTATAAATAACTAGTAAGTAGTATAATCTATATAAGTCTTTTATAGAGGCTAGTTACTAAGATACTTAGTTAGAATTAGTTAAGGAACTTATTTATACCTTTATTATAAGTTATTTTACTTATTTTTAACCTATAATAAATAGACTTATTTTAACTTAATTAAAAAATAATAATAAATAATAATAAGTAATAAGTAACTATTTATTTAATATACTAGATAAGTATTACTATTTATATAAAACTACTTTATTATTTATAGAAAACTAGTTTATTATTTATATAGATAATTTATAAGTAATACTAGTAGATTTCTAAAGGTACCTAGATACTTCTAACTTTCTACTTATTTACTATAGTTTATACTTACTATTACTACTACCTCTTTATAAAGGCTTTTAATATTTACTAATTTAAAAAATTGTTTTTTTATTAATTATAAGTATTATTATCCTTCTAGACTTATAATAACTACTTTTTCTAGTTTATTCTACTTATTAATAATACTAATATTATATTTGTATAAATAATAAAATTAATTTATATAAATAATAATACTTTTTTAAATAACTTTTTTATTTATTATTTATTACTTATAGTTATAATAAATAAGTTTATTTACTTATTTCTTAGTTATAAGTTTTATTAACCTTATATATATATTTAAGATTTACTACTATTATTAATATAATTAATATTATAAAAGTTTATATAAAGTTTAATTAGATTTATTATATATAAAGATCTTAATTTTAAGAATAACTTTTTATAAAATTTACTTATAAATTTATCTTAAACTATATTTATTTTAACTTTTATTATTTATATAAAATTATTTTATTATTTATATAATATTATATATATTATTTTAGTAATTTAATTAATATTAATATAGTATTATATTTTAATATATATATTAATATAATAAAGAAATTATTTAAATAATTAGAAGTTTTTTATAATATTTATTTTCTTTATTTAAATAATAATATAATAATATATAAAATATTATTATTTATATAAAACTATTTTATAATTTATATAAAGTTATATATTATATTAGTTAATAAGTAATTATTATTAGAGAAATATTATAAATATTAAAGATAAAAGAGCTAGTTTTTTTATAATTATAAAAAGAATTATTTTATCTTTTTTAATCTTAATTTCTATTATTTATTTTATAATTAAGAGCTTTATATAGTTCTTTTAGTTTATAAAGGTATTTTATTTAATAATAATTCTTTAATAATTTATTATTTCTAATATAAAAGACTTTATATATTATATATTTTTTTATTTATATATAACTTTAAATTAGAATATTAGAATATTATTTATATATATAAACTATTTATAAATAAAATAATAACTTAAAAATATATATTATATATTCTTTAATAACTTAAATATAATAATTAATACTTTAAATACTTTTTTTAATTCTTTTTAATAATATTATAATAAAGATTATAATAAAAATTATAATAATAAATAATCTTAGTTAATAATTAAAAATACTTTAAATATTAGTTAAGAGTATTAAAGAATTATTCTAATAAGAATTTAAAAGAAGATTATTAAAGAAATTAAAAAGTTTAATAATAAAAAATAATTTTAAAATAGTCTATTTTAAGTTAATTAAGTTATATAATTAAATATTTTTAAAAAGAGTTTATTATAAAATTTAATTATAAAATATTAAAATAATAAATATATAATTTATAATAATCTTTTAATTTAAAAAATACTATAAATAAAATAATATATAAATAAAAAGAATATTTTACTAATATATATATATATATATAAGTTAATTAATAAATATCTTTATAATCTAAGAATAGTATATAACTATATTACGCCTAAACTAATAATAAAATTAAAAAAGAATCTATTTTATATTAAATAATACTTAAAACTACTTTATAATAATAATAGCTTAAAGCTATAATAATA
The DNA here is from genome assembly GCA_038367545.1 of Beauveria asiatica. Taxonomy (NCBI): domain Eukaryota; kingdom Fungi; phylum Ascomycota; class Sordariomycetes; order Hypocreales; family Cordycipitaceae; genus Beauveria; species Beauveria asiatica. Next base: position 4,711 of record JAAHCF010000520.1, on the reverse strand, counting down.
AAGGTAGTTATAATAGTTAAATTATTACTAGAGAGGTACCCTAATATACCTCCTTAATAAAGATATACTATAATATACTTAATATAAAAATAACCTAATAGTATATATTAACTAAAAGGGAATTAATTAATAAGCTCTTTTTCTTAATTAAGAATAAGTATAAAGATAAGGTAAAGAAGATATAATAATAATACTTATAAATATAGGCCTATATAAAGGCTAAGATAGCTTTAATTAGCCTTTTAATTATATAAGAGATAGTCTAGTTTATTATTAAGAAAATAATTATATAAATACTCTAATAAAATTAGAGAGAGCCTTAGACCTAGCCTATTTAGATAAGATTATATACTAAGGTAGTTATAGCCTAGGGCTAGCTAATACCTAAGGCTATACTAGTCCTAGCTAAATATAAAAAGGAGTTAACTATTAAGGTATAAGATTACCTATAAGAAGTAAAAGACTACTTCCTATAAGAGGTAGTAAGTATAGTTAATAGGGCTATATAGGCTAATATTATTATAATATCTTAGTATCTTTCCTCTAAAGATATAATCTTATTTTTTTATTAAGGTATAAAGGAATATATATAAAATAAATATTAAGTTAAGACTACCTTTAGTCTAAAGATATCCTTAGCTTATTAGACTTATTTAATAATTATTAAAGTAATCTTATAAAATAAGATCTCTTAAAATATTATTAATTTAATTATAATATTATTAGCTTTTAATAAAGTAAATATTATTATAGTTAAGGTATATTATCTTTATACTAAGACTAGAATAAAGGCTTTTTTAATTATTAGAATTTATAATATAAAAATAATAAACTAATTATATAAAAGAGGAGTATTCTTTAACTTATAAGTCTTTTAGTATAAACCCTTCTTAAAAATAATATAATTCTTATAGTATTTTTAATATTATTAGTATAGTTATATTAAAAAATATTATTAAAATAAAAAGAAGTATAGTTAGTATATATATTAGTCTTATAATATAAATAAAATATACTTAGTAGAGAAAGACTACTAGAGAGAATAGTATTTTAATTATAAGGGAAAGTATTTAGCCTAGTCTTAAGACTATCTAGTTATATAGTAGTATTACTACTAAATAAAGTAGTAATAGTAAATATAATAAGGATATTAATAATAATTATTAATAAATTTATACTACCTATAAAGTAAGTTTAGTCCTAGCTCCCTTTAATAAAGCCCCTCCTAGCTTTAAAGTAAATATAATAAGCCTTATAACTAAAGTACTAGAAGTTAATATACTTATATACTACTTTTAGGTTAAGCCTAGTATTATTAAGGTACTATTACTAGAAGATAATAATAGTAAGGACTATAGCTAGTATAACTTATAAATAATTAATACTAAGACTATAATAAGATCTAAGTAGACTTACTATAAGGTAGTACTACTTTAACTTAGTATATATAGTATAAAGATAAGTATTAGCTATTAAGGTTAGTATATAATAAAACTAAAGAAGAACTATAGACTTACTAGTTTACTAATTATAGTAAGTTATATAATTAAAGGTATTTATATAACTAAGGTAGGGCTTATATAGGACTATATAGGGCTTATTATAGGGAGGCTTTATATACTCTATATAGGGTATAATAGGGTCTTTACTTAGGAGAGTAGTAGTTTTATTATAACTAGGTTAAGGTATAGTAAACTAAGAATAGTTAGGAAATACTAAAGGACTATAATAAGATAAGAATAAACTTATTATAATAGTAATTATAGTTAAGATTTTAAGACTAAGAAGTAACTTAATACTAAGAGCTAAGTAAAAGTAATAAGAGATTAGGGTTATTTACTATATAATAAAGGAGGAGGTATAGACTTTCTTATTAAAGGTTAGCCTTATATTCTAATAAGTAAAATTAACTTAAATATAAGCTATTAGTATATAGAAATAGTAAAGGAAGAAGAAGAGGAAATATATAATTAAGATAGTTAATAAAAAAAGAAAAAGAAGACTAAAAGTAAGAGGAATTAAAGCTTATTTATCCTCTTAGCTTATTAACTAAATTAATTAGATTAATTAAATTAGCTAAATTAGCTAGATTAGTTAGATTAAATAAATTAATTAAGAAAAATAATTAAAAAATTAATTAAATAATAATTAGGCTTTTAATTAATATATTCTTATAATAAGATTATTATAATTAAAAATATATTTTTTTATATAATATTTATAAGTTATATAAGAAAAAAGGGAATAATAATAAATATATATATAATATATATTTAACTATAATTCTAGTAATTTTAATAATTTTAGATAATTCTAGCCTAAGGTAGGGCTTCTTATACTAGTAGATAAGAGGGATAAGAGTAAAAGTATAATATACTATTACTAGTATAGACCTAGGGCACTTAACTACGCCTAGGCTCCTTATATTACCTTATATTAGGCGCCTTATATTACCTTATATTACCCTATAGCTATATAGAAGCTTATAGAAATATAGAGAGAAGTGACTACGATTTAACCCTAGCCCCGCGCCTAGGCCTATATAGTTACTCTAGGTTAACCCCCCCCTTAGGACTACTTACCTTCCCGCCTTCTTATCTTTCTTTACTAATTAAGAAGAGGGGCCTTATTAGACCTTACTAGAAACTAATATAGAATTATAATATTTTATAGTTATATAGGTTTTTTCTTTAAGAATCTTAGTTTTTTTTTATATATATAAGCTAAAGAAGTACTAAATAAATAATAAGTCTAACTAAGGTAAATTAATAATAATATATAAGCTAATAATTAAAAAATAAATAATAATAAAAATATTTAATTTAGAGTATTATTAGGTATATAATATTATTTTACTAAGTATATAAGAGTATATAATTACTTATATAAGATTAAGATTTTAAGAGGTACTTTATTTTATATACTAATTATATATAAATATAAGTATCTTTAAAAAGAGGCTACTATTATTACTAATACTACTATCTTCCCTATATTATTACTAATTAAAGTTCTTAATACTTAATTAAAGCTTTTAATACTTATTAACTTACTTAAAAAACGTATTTTTACTATTTTTAATAATTATATATATATTAGAGCTAGATTAATAATTATTCTATACTAATTCCTATTATACTACTACTACTACTATTACTATTAGTACTAGTAAGTAATAAAAGAGAAAAAAAAATATAATAGTTATATTAAAGTTAATAAAGTTAACTAAATTAAGTAAATCTAAAAGAGTATATAAACTATAGTATATATATATATAAAAATAAAGATATTATACTAATAAAATATTATATACTTTTATATACTTAGTAAAATAGTATTATATACTTAGTAATATTTTTAATTTATTTTAAAAAAATAAAAATTTATTATAAAGTTATTATTTTATTTAAAAAAAACTTATTTTTAATTTAATTAAATATAAATATAACTTTTATTAAAAAAGTATTATAATTAAAATAATACTTAAACTATTTATAAATATAAAAGTATTTAATATATAGTTTATAATTAGAATTTTAATTTAAAAAATAAAAAATAAATTAATAAAATAAAAAAATAAAATAAAATAAATATTCTAAATAAGAATATTAAGAAAATATAAATTATAAAATTAATAAATTAAGAAAAATATAACTTTTTTTAATAAAATATATAATATATTAAAATTATTATATAAATTAATAAAAAAGTATTTATAATTTAAATTTCTTAAAAGTATTTTAAGAATATTTTAAAATCTTTAATTTTAATAAAAACTATATTATTTAATAATATTTTATTATTAAAAAGCTAATAAATAAAAATATTTTAATTAATAATAAATAAAACTAAATAATTAAAAGAAATATAAAAAAAATTAATAAATAATAAATTAAAATAAAAATTATTAATTTTTTTAAAAAATATTATTTTTATTTTATTTTATTTTTATTATTTAATACTTTAACACTCTTAATTATAATATTATTTATATTATTTAATAATATAAAAATATAAAAAGCTTATAAAAAATAACTTTAATTATAATATTAGATTTTATTATATTTATTAATAATTTAATTAATAAAGTAAAAAGTTTTTATTTAAGAAAAATTAAAAATCTTAATTTAAAAAAAATTAATTTAAAAAAATAAAAAATTTAAAATTATAAAACTATAAAAAGAAATTAATAAAAAAAAATATAATAAAAACTTTTTAAAGTTTAATATTAATTATTTAATTTTTATAAATAATAAGGATTTTTTTATAATTTTAATTTATATTTATTTATAATTATAAAGAATTTTTAAAAAGTATTTAATAAAAATAATATTATTAAATTTTAAAAAGTATTTTATATTTAATTAATTATAATATTATTTTAAAGTTTTATTAAAAAAAGTTAATAAATATAATTATACTTTATAAAATAAATATATTATATTTAAAAATAATTAATTAAAAATAAAAAAGTATTTATTAAAATATTATTTTAAATATAATATTAATAAAAATAGTTTTTTAATTAAAATTATAAAATATAATAAATATTCTTTAATAAATAAATATTATATTATTAATAAATAACTTATTTAATATAAATATATTTATTAGATATTAAATAAATAACTTTTAGAGTTTATTAAATAATTAATATATTTATAATTAATAATATATTTAAGATTTTTTAAAATATAATTTAAAAATATAA
>JAAHCF010000519.1:0-27326 GCA_038367545.1 Beauveria asiatica | reverse complement strand
CCCCCCCCCCCCAAAAAAAAAACGTCATCAATGCTGAAGTGGCGAATTCTGATTTGCTGCCGAGCTGACCAATGAACCAATCGGCACCGCCAGAAGCTTTCGACCCTTCAAAGGGACGGCTTGATTCGTCTTTTTTTTTGTTGGGAAAGACGGAGTTTGGTTTGCAGATGACGGCAACTAGGACCTTTGACCAGGTGACGTTTCCACGATACAGACCCGGCTGACGTCTCCAGGCAAACAACAGGTACCCCACGCACACCACGCAGCACAGCCGTTTTCCCTTGTTGTCGGGAGCAGCAGGTATTTAGGCAGTTGGCAGAACAAGGCAGCAATTACTGCGCCGTCGCGCCGCCGTCTTGCTTACCCGCCGTCTCGATGCGGCCCAGCGCCTTGACCAGGATCTGCCCTGCGTGCACATTGACGTCGGCGAGCGCCACCTCGAAGCGGTCCGCGACCTTGACGTCCTTGATAAGCGCGCGGCCGTCCAAGCCGTCGGCGTCCATGATGGCGTCGAGCCCAAACAGGTCCAGGTGGCCGAGGAGGCCCTCGCGCAGCTGCATGTCCACCGTGAAGACGATTCTCTCTGGCAGATTGCCGTCAAACCGCCACGCGCGCGCCACCGCCATGAGTATCCAGTCTGACGCGCCGCGGCTGACGGCACGGCCCAGCTTCTCGCGCAGCTGCAGTAGTGGCAGCGTTTCGGCGAGCTGTGCCTGCGAAAACGCCATCCTCGCGTCCACGTCGTCGCTGTCGCGCGCGGGTCCCAGCCGCCCGCCGCCCCTCGCCCGCTCGTGCGCCAGCGCCGCGTGCACCTGCCAGTGCAATATCAGGTCGCCGAACCGTCGTAGTGGCGACGTCGCCTTGGCGTACATGTCCAGACCCAGCAAGAAGTACGGTCCAGGTTGCGCCGCGAGCTCGATCCCGCCAGTCAGCCGGCTCAGTTCCGCTCTTTGCGACATGGTCGGCTCAATGCCCTTGACGATGAGCGGATACAGCTCGCCCCGCGCGTATGCCAGCGCCTCCTGCTCTCGCACGCCCATGTTGGCGTCTCGGCGATATGGCACGCTGATTTGGCGTTCCGCGCACCACCGTGCCGCGATTTCGCCAGCGAGCACCATGGAATTGCTCACCAGAGCCGATCCGTTGCTCGACTCTATACCGACGTGGACATAGGGATCAGCTGGAATGGCGATTTCGTCCTCGCCGGCAGTCGGCTGGGTCACGTCAAATTGCACAGTAACGGCAGGTCGCGGGAAAAAGTAGGGCCATGCTCCCTTTTCAAGTCGTTTATCCTTGATTGCCTTGGTGAGCTCGTAAAGTAATAGCACGTCCTCCTGTTGCGCTTGTTCCAGATCTTTAGCAAGTACCATTTTCCGCTCGGGTTCATGATTAGATTCTCCTCGCTTTTGTCCCACTGCGAGCTCTGTACCTCGCGCAAGTTTCGGCTGTGGCTCCAGGCAGAATTGCGACACATCTTCGGGCTCCATGTAGACAACATTGCGCAGCGTGCTTGGCTCAATCTTGTAGCCAAGCACATCGCCACGACGGTTCACCTTGGCGCTAAAGGTAAGCGCCGGACAGTCTTTCTGCAAAGAATACTGCTCTATGAGGCTTTTTGACGCGTAATCACCGTCATTGCCACCAAGCTCGGCCGGCAACATGGCTTGAAAGTGGCCGGCAAGATAAATGTTATCCGGGACAAGTTCCATGTACTTGCAGAGTTCAGAATTTGGCTCAATACCAGAGGCCGGGTCCGCTGCGTGTACGTGAATCCAGAACTCGTCCTTTTTCTCAGTCCTTTCCACCGATATGCCATCGTCAATGACCCTTGTGCTCGCAGCGTCAATGCAAAAGACTGGAGAGCAAACATCCTGACGGGCGTCGGCAGCAATGTCGATTCTTCTAGACGTCTCAATGCTCGGCTCCTCACGCTTCAACCCTGCACCCGGCACGATTTCGGTATTAGGGAATCGCACTTTGTAGCGAGACGGGACTTCCCAGGGCATGATATGCCCAATCTCTTGTAGAAATGTCCACGCCGTTGTCTGGTTGAGAGGCATGTCGTCATACATTCCAATTGCCCTCAAGATCATGGCGCCATTCGAATGCAGTCGCGCACTTGCTTCGAACAAACCATAGCTAGCCCATAGCTCAAGGAATCGTATAACATCTTTGCTGATGGGCAGCCACTCAGGCTTGGGGATTGTGCCGCCATTGGATGGCTTGAGGATTCCGTATGGGGTAATTTCGCGAATCTTGCGGCTATTCTTCACTGCAGTGCGGGCCTGCTCGATGAACTTGCTCAACCACGCATTTTCCAACTCGTCATTGCCTGGAATCCTGCTCCTGGCCATGGCAACGATATAATGCCGCGCCAGCAGGTTTACCTTTTCCACTAGGTCAGTCTGATCTCGCGGGAAGATTTCGTACAGCTGATCTCGCCTGTGAAGCGCACGAGAGGAGCTAATAGGCCGGAAACCAAACTCAACGCGCGTCAAGGCCACATGTATGGCATACAGCGCTGCCGCCGAAACCTCTCCCTCCACTCGCATAGAATTGGGTAGCAGTGCGTCGGCCATTTGAAACAGGCTCATGTATCGAAACCGGTGTCGGTAAGACAGCAATTTGTGCGCGGCGTCAAGATTGGTCAAGTTTCGCTGGTAAACACTCTCGGTCTCGGCCCGAAAAGCGTCCATCCTGTCAATCAAGACCTTGGCATCCTCTCGTGATGGCCCGCTTTCCTCCTCCTTCATCTTTTCAAAGTCTTGAAGAGTTGCGTCTGCGGGTAACTTGGATAGAATGGGTTCCAGATCTTGGGGCTTGGCAAAATTGGAAACGAGAAAGGGCGAGGAGAAACCCCTGGACATATTCCAGGTACCATTAGAGGCGTAGAAATGGTTTCTGTCTCCATAGTAGCCGAGATAGATTGCCAAATGTGGCATGCGAGAGCCAGAGCTTCCAATTTCAACCATGTCTCCTGGTTTAGCTGTGTCAGTCCCCACAATCGAGTGCTCATCACGCTCAAGGTTGAATTCCATGGCCGAGCCAGTTTGCGAGCCAGTTGGCCCAGCTTTCAGATTCGACAGATTTGTAGCTTTTGAGGTTTGGGTGCGAGTCATGGAATTGGTCATGCTAGCATACAAGTTGGAATCTGCGAACATTTTTGGCGTCTTTTGCCTGTCATTCTCCTGTGCCCAGAAATGCAGCCTCTCACGAACGGGCAATTTGGCAATAGCTTCTTGACCGGGGATGAAGGTAGATGGTATGTTGTCCTGTCCAATAAGCTGTCCACTTTGTTTGTTGGATTGCGTTGCAACCCATTTCTAGAAGAATGTCAGTATCATTCTGTCTTGGGAGGTTCGGCGCAAACCTACTCCTGAGCCGATCACCAAACATGGCAGCTTCACCGCTCTCGGTCGCCATGATGGGGACTGAGGTAGCTTATTACATGTCTGGCAGATGAACGGCCTACCAGATGTGCGTAACATTTTGGTTTGGTTAATAATGTGACCTCATGCTAGACGTGGACGGTGTAGCATGTCGTTAAAAATCTACCCATAAATTGCACGGGAGATGATGGGATCACGTGACCAGGCACATTCGCGTTTGCTGCGGCAGTTGCCCAGGGCGTTAACTTTCAATGGGAAGGGGAAAAGGTTATTTAATTTCAGATATTGGTCTTGAGATTTCATTCATCATTTCGTGCACATGGCGTCAAGATTTTGCTATCTGGTGGCCGCGCAGTCCCCCCCCCCCCCCAGACAATAGGCAAAGCACCAGCGACGCTGCAGCCAAGCCAGATTGTATCATACAGCACAGTGGAGAAATGTTCTCTCTACCAGTACGAATACAACGGCTGACTTGTTTCACAGTGATACATCAAGGTGAAGAATACAGATGAAGAAAGGGTATACTTATAATCCGTATGGAATCCCTGAAGCAGTGGCATTCTCGAAGAAGTTGGGAGCTGCGTACGCGTAGCACTAAAAATAGTGCCACTTTGACTCGGAGTACTTGCAGCAGGATTATCAAGGGCCGTCCAGGATACATGGACGTGAACGAACTCGATTCGACTGATTGAGACGCCAACTCGGCGAGAGTAATGACAACACGAGGTGACGAGGTGACGAGGTGACGAGGTGACAGGTGACAGGTGACGAGGTGATGAAGTGATGAAGTGATGAGTAGCACTGGTGGTTGCGTGGTCGTCTAATTTTGTCCTTGGATTCATCTGTACGGAGGTAAATAATCCGTACATGTCTAGGTGGGGCGCAGGTCCGGCAATTTCTATGCTAACCTAGAGAATGCAAACAAGTTTTTATGGATATACAGGTTTCTACGGATGCAAGCAGCTGGACGAGTCTGGTCGACAAGTCACGATGTGACGGCTTGATGCCTTTGATGGATGGTATTTGGAATGAGAATGCTTGGGCAAAAGTCACATGGTAGCAGCCAGAGACAGAATTTGAGAGGTGCGTTATTATGAGCAGCCGGTCGGAATATTCGCCGTGCCAATTATAACCGGGACTGGTCTCTGGCTGTGGAAACGCCGGAGAATAAAGCCATGGCTCGGGTTGTCGGGCTCCAGCGACTACGATTTCAAAATGCTACAAAGTCTGCGCCTGTAAGTTGACAAATTAGAGAGAGCACAAACAATTTTCAAGCAATGGCAGCGATTCGGGTTACGTGGAGAAGATGCTGCAAAATCAGAGGATTTCACCAGCCACATCGGGACTCGATCGATGGCGGGTGGAGGAAGTTGAAGCTCTTATTACGGATGCTGTTATGATTAATCCGTAGAGATGTACTCTGTACCAACACGGACAAATCTACGGATACTTTGCATCTCTCAAGTTGTGCGTCCCCTGAAGGCGACACCGCTACGAGCAAGCGACGGGGGAAATTATCGACGAAAATAGTGCAATTGGAAACAAAGGCCGGTACTTGCAGGCAAGGGCCCACTGCCAAATTAAAATAATGACCGGGGGAGCCCACAACAAGCAGCGGCACGATGCAGGTCTGGCGGATCGTTACCCAAATGGGGTAGAGCCGGCAACAGCTGTTCCTGACTTTGCCTTGTTTGGGCACGCTAACAATAAATAAATTTAGTCTGTTGGCAGTTGCCAAGCTTTTTGGACCGACGGGCTGACCAGGGACGAAACTTGACAGAAACAGGCGGTCGGTAGTTACGTACGGAGTAACTCTACGGAGTACGGAGTATAGAGTAAATAATCGGTACAGTTTAGAGTAGGGGGAATGGTGTTGTGGTCGACGCCGTCAGAGGCAAAACAGAGCAAAGGCAGCGTCGCTGCCGCGTGATACAAATACAGAATCGACGGATATAACTACGAAATGTGTGCTAAATGGAAAAAGGGGACACAAGAGCGCGATCCATCCATCTCATTTCCCCAGGCAAATTCGGCCTCCGCTGACAGCCAGCCATTCATTTCGCAGAGTTGCAGCCGCGCAATCTACAGCGCCCAGTTGGCTGAATGATGGATGGCAAATTAGCACAGATGGTCACCCCCTGATGATTGGAGGCTTGTCCAAAGCCAAGCCATGTCTTTGTTGCTGGCAGAGGCCACTGGCCAGCAGAAAGCCCAGTGGAACCCGGAACCGAGGCACAAGACCAAAGCAAGGATTCCTTCTGCTGCACCACCAAGCCAAGACACAAGAGACAATCAGATTCGTGAACCACAAACCGCAACCCCCTGCCTTGGGCTGGGCCGCTAATCCGTAGCTGCTGGTAAATCATTTACTGCACTGCGCCGGCTGCCGCTCTTGTCCAGAAAATAACAATAATAATAGTCGCCCACCTGCCGCCTCTGTTTCGTTTCTCTCTCCCCTCCTCTTCTCTTCACGAACCATCCCACACACATTCCAAACTTCGTAACTGAAAGTTCGCTCTTTGCAGCCCTTTCGTCCTTTCGTTTTTTTTTATTTCCCTTCTCCTATACCGCTCCACTCCTTTAGCGGCCAATTCTGTATTTTTCTTCTTTTTAACGACTCGGAACCGGTTTCAAAATTACAATGAGGACCACCTTCTTTGCCGCCACCGCGGCCATGGCTGGTGCCGCCACCGCCGCTGCCGCCAACCACCGCCACGCTCACCACATGTTCGCCAAGCGCGGCCACGCTGCCAGCACCGGTTTCCCCATTGCTGCCACTGGTGAGGTCTGCCTCCCGGGCTGCACCACCATCTGGAAGACCATCACCGGCGAGGCCACCCGTATGTTGAATCCAAAACGCAAAAGGAACAGGCCCAAACTAACACACCATGAACTAGTGATCCCCAACAAGGTTACCACCGTGACCTCGACCTCGACCAACACGTCGACCGTCACCATCACCTCCGTCCCGACCCCCGTCTCGACTCCTGTCCAGACTGTCCCGGCTCTGCCGACCACCACCACCGTCGTCGTTCCTACTCCCGAGGTGCAGCGCTGCCCTACTCCCGGCACCTACACCTTCCCGGCCACGACCATGACCGTCACCGACACGACGACCGTCTGCGGCGCCACCACGACCAAGGTTCCCGCTGGCACGCACACCATTGGCGGTGTCACGACTGTTGTCACCACCCTGACCACCGTCACCTGCCCCGTCGCGACCGTTGTGACCTCGGGCGGTGTCACCACCAGCACCATTCGCATGACCGAGTACGTCTGCCCTACCGCTGGCACTTACACCATTGGTGCGCACACCACCGCCTTGTCGACCGAGACCGTCATTGTCTACCCCACGCCTACCACCATCGTGCCTGGTACCTACACCAAGCCCCAGATTGTCGTGACCGCCACCGAGACCAACTACGTCACCGTCTGCCCTTACACCACCTCCGGCCTTCCCACCAGCACCCCTACTCCTTCCCCCGTGAGCACGCCTGCCCCTACTCCTGCTCCCGTCAGCAGCACCGCTACTCCCAGCCCCATTGCTCCCTCCTCGGCCGCTCCTAGCTCTGCTGCCCCCAGCTCCTCTGCTACCCCTAGCTCGGCCGCTCCCAGCTCCTCTTCTGCTGCCCCCAGCTCCTCTGCCCCCGCCACCCCTGGCAACAGCAAGACCGAGGTCAAGGGCACCAACGACCACTTTGCCATCACCTATGGCCCGTACGATAGCAGCTCTGGTGCCTGCAAGTCCGCCAGCCAGGTCAACAAGGACATTTCCAAGATCAAGGCCGCCGGTTTCCAGGCCGTCCGCATCTACGGCACCGACTGCGACACCCTTGTCAATGTCGTCCCTGCCTGTGTCTCCCACGGCCTTCAGGTCATTGCCGGTGTCTTTGTCAGGCCCGGTGGCCAGTGCTCCATCGAGAACCCCGAGGTCAAGAAGCAAGTTGACGACCTCGTCGCCATGAACAACTGGGATGCCATTCGCCTGCTCGTCGTCGGCAACGAGGCCATCATGAACCACGTCTGCAACGCCAGCCAGCTCGCCAAGCTCATCGTCGACGTCAAGGCCCAGTGCTCCGGCTACCAGGGCCCCGTCACCATTGCCGAGACGCTCAACATCTGGCAGCAGATTGACGTGTCCACCGCCATTTGCCCCCTCGTCGACGTTGCCGGCGCCAACATCCACGCCCCCTTCAACCCCAACGTCGACGCCTCCGGCGCCGGCGTCTTTGTCAAGGGCCAGATGGACATTCTCAAGACCATCTGCAACAAGAACGTCATCAACCTCGAGACGGGCTGGAAGAACGAGGGCCCTTGCAACGGCAAGGCTTGCCCCGGCGCCCAGGACCAGGCCAAGGCCATCAGCTCCATCCGTAAGGCATGCGGTGAGTCCTCCGTCCTCTTCTCCTATGACAATGAGGGCTGGAAGCCCCAGGACGACCAGCACTGGGGCCTCACCGACATCTTCTTTTCCGAGTAAATAAACAAAAGAAAAGAAACCAGTCTCTACCCCCCAAGCACATATGACATGTCTGCTACGTCCCTCCACAGCCCCTTGTTTATAAGAGCCCAGCAGCCTGCACATTTATTTTCTGGTTACTTTTTTTTTTTTTTTTTGCTGCTAAAGTTGTATAATGGGCGGAAAAGCCTCGTCAAGATTACATACATTTAAAGCCTTTTTTTTTCTTCCACATCATTTCGGTGCCGTTTCCCATGTCGTTGATTTCCTTGACGATTAAAAGTGCACATGTAAACTCTGGTTCGGCCCCTGGATTCTCAAGGACCTTGATTGTGATTACATATAGGTACTGTTTCTCCGTAATTATTGCTGGCCATTCAGTTGGTCGATTCAATCTTGGGCCTCTCATTCATACTAGTACAGCCATTGCCCACCCTACATGTGAGCGACATGGCAACAGACAGCTGCTTCGTACACTACTGTCCAAAATACAAGTCACATTGACATGCATCTGTCGCGCCACCACACTTGAATCGAAATATTCCGCCCTCGAGTTAAAAGGAGGTTACCTGTAAGGCTGGCCATGTATATTTCATTGAGATTTATCCAATACTCTTCTCCACCGTATTCCTCCGACTTAGCTTCAGTTCCTCTACTACACAAAGCAAACTGCTCTCGCCACCCACCCTCAATTTTGATGCAACTAGGAATCTAGCTGACATGAAACAAAGACAACGAGGTGAAACAAGGAAAACGGTCCACAATCAAATGTCACAAGAACTCAGTTTATCAAAATCATATGATAATCGCTCCCAACAGATGCTGTGAAGAGAAAAGTAAAACGCAACCATTTCGTAAAAAAATCTCGTTCCAGTTGTGGGCAGACAAAAGGAGAATAGACGAGGAAGTCAAGGGTCAACGCCGGGGTGGATGCAAAAGAGCCGGTATACATTATCCTATACGGCGTCATTCGAGGGTATAGGTGGTCATGGGTTGATGATAGGCAAAATCTGAATGTGAAATTAGAAAAATGTAGGGATCTTGTCCATGGCGGGTGTCGTGTCCGTGTCCGGGAGCCAAGAGTGGCGGTTTGCCATTGAGTCTTCATCGTAGCTACGCATAAAACTTCGTCGGCCACGGCAGCGCTGTAGCTGCAAGAGGCCACCACGTTGCGAGTCGCAGCAAAGCACGTTGAGATCCTGGCCGTCATTGGCAAAGGCTATGCCGCCAATTTCGCCAAAGACGTCAATCTCTTGCCTATAGTGGAACATCTTGGCGTCGATAATGTTGACAAAATCAGCCTCCTCAGCAGCAACCAGCACCGGCGGGCCACTGCCAAGGGGAGAGAAGCGCAAGCTACGAGCGCCCGCCATCTCTGTGCGTATTGTACACAGCGGTGTCGATTGCCCGTTCGTGTTGCACCAGCGTCTGGCATCCCAAATCTTGACAGCCATGTCTTGAAAGCCCGTGGCAACGGTCCAACCGTCATCGGACCAGTCGCAGGCGAAGCCGTAGTCACGGTGGCCGCCAAGTTCCTGCAACACTTCGCCCGTGTCGGCATTGGTAATGAGAACATTAAAGTGATCGCCTACCACGGTCCGCAGTCGTCGGTCCGGGGATACAGCTGTGCAGTTAAGAGCAAACGGGTACCTCTTCTCTTGTACAATTGTTTGCGTTTCCAAGTCCAGCAGTCGAAACCCATGATCGTTACTCGCTATGGCAGCCGCAGGTCCACAAGAACGCCGGGGTTTGTGAATCTTGATATGATTGGTGATTCCGCCGGGATCCGATGTGATTTGACCCTCGGTATAAGCGTGCTTTTCAGGCGCATCGAGTCTCTTGATGCAATACTCGCCATTGAACGTTCCGCACATGAGAACGCCGCAGTCGGCATCCACAGTCGAGATGACGGCCCCGGAAGCCGGGAAGTCGCGCGTGTTCATGAACGTTTCAGACTTTCCAGATGCCAGATTCATACGTGCGATACCCTGAGGTGTGGGATAGTAGGCGTGTGTGCGGGTTGGGCAGGCGAGAACACTGCGAAGCTGAAAGTGGGCGAGGCAGACGTCTCTGCGAATGTTCATTCTCTTGAACCGGTAAAAGCTCTCACGAGAGGATAGGGGTTGGTGAGGTGTCTGCAGACACAACTGATTAGAATCAAGTCTAAAAGGGGAGGCGATGATACTTGCCATCCATCTATCTGAGCCCATTCTGTTTACATAGTTTCTGTAGGTATCTTGCCGTCGCAATCTTGCAGCCTTGCGTGTAGTTTTCATGGCGGCCCAATTGAAACCTTGCAAATCATACTGGTCTCCTTGGAGTTGGGTAAAACTGATCTCGTCGGGCTGCTCTTGCGTTTGGCGCATCAGCTCGTCGAGCAAAGGGGGTTGCGACCGCCCAGCGCGGCCATAGCGGCCCTGGTATGCCCAGTCACGCAAGAAGTCGACCGAGTCGAGGTTCTCAGATCCGAGTATAGCAGGGATCGCATCGCTAATGGTCAAGTTTTGGTCGGCGAGGAAAGCTGGCAGAGGGACCCAGTTGGGAGGCGGCTGGTGAAGCGGCGGCAAGTTGGCTAGATCGGTAGGACCAGCAGGCATGCCAAATGTCATGGGTTGAACCGGCATTTGTGGCTGATGGACAGGCATATTGGGAGGGGTGTTTTGGAAGAAGGAAGCACTGCCTGGATAATGGGGGAACATAGATGCGGGTGCGATGGGGGTCATCGGTTCTATGGAACTTGATTGATGCTGCATGTGTTGCATATAAGTGTCGCTATCGTCGTCGTCGTCATCATCGTCATCGTCGTCATCATCGTATTCTTCATGATAGGCATCGGATAGGTAGTCAAGATCTGGTGTGGGCATGACGTTGGTTGGTTGGGGGGCGTGGATTGGGGCCGTCAACGCCAGCGCAGCACCACCAGAGTCGAGTTCGGGGTCAGAATCTTGACCGTCGCTGTCGGGTATGTCCATGTCCGACTGGCCATTATTTCTGGACTGCGAGGGTGGTGGTGTAGACTGTGCACGGTGACTGGCAGAAGGCGCGCCAGGCCCGTCAACGGAGCTAGATGACATGCGGACGGCGCTGTTGGCGAGGGAAGAGGCGTCAGCAAGGTGAGAGGGCAAGTGAGGCCGAGCAGGCTGGCACCACGAAACCAAAGTGTCAGTGCTATTGTGGGAGTTGGAATCGGAGTCCAGTGTTTGGCGACTTAGTAGGTGGGAACGTCGGCGAGAAAGTTGGCCATTGTCTTGCTGGGGGTCGTCGGTCGGCACTCGAGTCGTATGCGATGACGAAGGTCGCATGGCCAGAGAGCGAGCAAGACTCTTAGGTCATGCGGTAGGGCGAATTCCTAGGGCTGGTTGTCGATTGGCACGCCCAAGGTCGACATGCGCGAGAGGTTGGCCGTATCGCTAATAAAGGATATAGAAGATATAGCAGGTGCAAGGTCAATGACAATGACCATGGGACTATGGTTGTGACAAGGATTCGATGGCGAGCGGGTAATAGCTTTTGCTAGACGGATAGTGACGGCGTTGCCAAGAAGCAGGGAAAGGAAATTTGATGTTGGCGTGAGGCGGGCAGAGCTTCTTTTTGCACGTATCGGAAAGGTCTGTGGGAGACTGAGTGAAAGTGTGTGGCAGAGTGGTATTTGTGTCAAAGTGTGTGCATGGTGAAGGTGGCGTGGTTGCAAGGATGGTGAGAGGACAAGCAATGTCGAGGTCCAGAAAGCGAGGGGAGTCGCGAGAGGGAGGTGGGTGGAGGAGGGCGGGAGGGGTGAAGGTTGACCTGAGCGGAGGCTACTGGACGTTGGCGGTAGCGGCGGTGGCAGTGACAGTGGCAAGCGAGCATGGCATGGAACATACTACGGTACTAGGTACCTAACTTTAAGGTAATGATGGGAATATGGAAGCTACCTAACTAGGTACAGAAGCCACAGAAAGCCACAACTTGGAGCTTCTTCTCTAGATTCAACGCAGGTGGTTGCAGGAGTGGCCTAGGAATGGCCGGGAAGTGGTCCATTCGTGAAGGTGCTGAAAGAGAGGCGCATTGGGGGCCCTGGGGCTTCAGCATGAGGGGTGGGGGGTGTCGGCAAAGAATTAAGAAAGGTCCGTCAAAGCAACTCTAATGAAGTAGCATGTAAATTGATCTGGTAAATCTGTCACTGCCAGCCAAAATTAGAAGCTCAGAGTCATTAATGATTGACTAGGCAGCTGCCTTTGCAGCTCTCGTTGTATCTCATAAATCTGCGGTGTGCATCGTGAGCCTACCTGGTAGGTAGGTACCTACCTATCTACCGGCCTTGCTGGGTGCCCCACTACCTTGGCGCAACCTAGCGCAATGCCCGTTTGCCCGTTTGTCCGTCATCAACGGCTAGCTTGCCTGCTTGCCAACGCTACCTACCTCACCGCTCAACCAGGCATCTCGGATTCACCTACGGAGTAGTAACCCCCCGAAAAGACTAAAAAATAACAAGCCAGAAGACTTGGCCCGAGTTCTGACATATCGTCTTGACGAGGCAAGTATTCTACTTACCTACCCATACATTGCAACCGACTGATGTACCAGCTTTGCACAAACACCAATTGGCAGACAAACGGTCCACACAGTTGTCGTGAGGACCAATGCACAATCTACACAGATGCCGATTCGACACTTTCCACCTGTTCTCTTGCTACCGAATTTCAATACTTTATACCGAGTAATTAGCTACAGCTAATCCGTTACATTCGAGACATCAAAGCACCAACCAGCAGCCCGGGCACGCCATCTGAATGCACGACGTTGCCGCTCACACCCAGCAGCTCTCCTAGTTGGCAGCGTCTGCATTTAATTTTTCCAGCTGTCATATACCACCCTGAACTTCTGGCCTCGGCTTTTCTTTGCATATGAAGCAAACCTCAATGGGCTGATGAGTTGATGCGTGCGTGCGTTTGTGATCTGGCATGCCTGAGTCTCATCAGATAGTTAGTGTGAATCCCTCGAAACCACCGCGGTCTGGCCTCTCACCACCCAGGCTGGACCCAAGGGCTGCGGTGGGCCTTTGGCAATGGCCCATCGACGCCTCTCTTCATTGCTGCTCGGCTTCAGGTTGCGTGAAAAAGTACCCCCTTTTGTCTGTCTTGGACGCCATCAACCAATAAACTGTGAGGTCAATGCAAGAAATGAGACTTGGGTGCAGCTGCCACTAATACAAGCCCTCTGGCCCGCGCCATATGCACATTCACAAGAAGTTATGTACATGACGCTACGACAGCCACTATGCTACCACGGACGAGACTGCATGACCATATGGAGTACAAGCACTGTGCTCTACGTCGCACACGGAAAGCAAAAGGACATCGCCAGCTTATTCGCATTCATGACAGACTCCTCTGCCACCTCTGGCGACGGCCGCGGGCACTTTCTGCACTCAAACCGCAACTAGCAATCGTGCTGCCAAGTCGTGGTACAGGTCGTTTCCTTGTTTCCTTCGCCTCTATCAATTAAAAAATGCGGATGCTCCAGAGCCGCCCGCAAAGAAACGCCTCAAAACTTACACATCATATTGCCTGGCGGGCCCTCTACCGACAACGTCTCTCATTTCTGACAGGTCCCATGATTCTTTTACTGCTCTTCCAGTTCAGTGGCGTCTCGCCTGTGGGGATGGTGTACTCAGTGAGTGGACTGGCACCTGGCGCACGTTGTCAACGCCTAGAGTCTGAGCTACAAGGTTCGTCCATCAAGTTCTCGTGTAATCTAAATAGTCTGAGAGGCATTGTGCGAATGTGCCTGCCATGTTGGATGACTCGCCGCTTCTAGAGACAATCGCACACAAAATCGCACACAACTAACAAATCAATGGCTCGTATCTTGGTCGTACTTTTAACCCCGGTAGGCGTTATCTCGATCAACTGGGAGTTGCGCATACGCACTTGCGACGTGCCGTTCCCTTCTCTGCGTCCCTCGCCGGATGAAAGGTGCTCACCGCGTATTACCTCCTACAAATTGGGCCTTGTTCAGGCGTGGAGCTGTCATCTGGAGAGCAGCGTGTGAGGTTAGGTCCTTGGTGAATCAGTTGTCGTCGTGTCCGCCCGGAGCTCAATGTGAACGTGGTATGAACCGTCGGTGACCACTTCGTGGTGTTTTACTAATTATTAATGATGGATGATCTCTCCGCACCCCGTGTCTGCACCTCGGGGTCGCGGCCCACTGGCCGGAGGGGATGCGATTCGCGCTCCGAGGTCCAAGGATGACAGAACGCCAATTGCTGAATTTAGAGGGTCCGCGCTGGCAACATGCCAGAAATGGCGTGGTTAAGCGAATCGAAAAGTCAAGATGAGATTTGACCACGCAAGCCAGCAAGCAGGGTCCCGCACCCGTTCTCGTCGTATCTCAGAGAGCGCGGCGGCGGCGGATGTCCCCTCGGCCGACTCCTCACATCTCATGTGTGACAAGACAAGGCCTTTTCTTTGATTGTTCGTCCGAGGACCATAACTAGAAGAACAATGGAAACAGCGGCAGATCTACTGCTATGTGATTCTCGGCATCACAACGCAGCGAGAGTGGAAGCAGCCCGGCGCTGTGCAGCTTGCAATGCACAAACAAACATTGCAACTTGACAGTAATCTGTACAGATTACGGAGGTACAGCTTGGAGCGTTATGCACAGGGCGTGGTGATGTGACACATCATCGTTATGCAGCGCATTTGGCCAGCCCTCTAATCTGTATCGCCACCCACTTTGCTCGCCAGCCACTGGGACGTCGGACGACTTTTTCGCGGCAGTCACCGTCATCGGTGCATTGTCGCACCGCGGTCTACCATTACGTACGGAGTGCGGAGTATGTAACTTATCCATGATGTGCGTGTTATGCTGATAAGTATGCAGGTGTGTGCAACGAGCCACTCTCCCATTACCAAGCAGCCAACGAATGCAGTTTTCACTTCATAAGCCACCATGTCTATGCACATTCTGTAAATCTGCTGGGAAAAAAAAAACCGTCCTTTTCGCTCCGAGTCTAGTCCTTTCGTCTCGTCACTTTCCAAGAACAAACGAGCCGCGATCAAGTTTCAACGGTGTTGCAGCTGGATACCGGCTCTCGCTCCAGTAGGTGCTACCCCAATTGGTACTACCGGGAATGTACCACGTACGTACCTACCTGTGTAACTGCAGCGCTCGAGCTCGTCCAGTGTCGAACGGCGCACTGTGCAGAGCGCACACCCAGTTACCCACTAATGCACCCTAGACACACACCTCGCACCCACTGTGACATCCAAAGTGCTTGCGCCACTCGCGCCACGCCCCTCTCCTGCAGTGCTCCTCCTCCTCCTCAAAACCGAATTCTTGCAAGCGAAATCTATTTAGCTTCCTGGGTGTTGAGGTACAGTAGATGGGCAAATGGGCTTCTTGAAAATAAGGTCGGATTTTGGGTCATTTGATCTCACCAATCATCACACCTGATGCCAAACGAGCACCAGCACAAGCTCTCTTGCCCACCCAACACCAGCCGAGCCGTCGCCGGAGCATTGACAGGCCAAGAAGCAGTTGCTTTACCAATGATTGCCCTAGTTAGAGAGAGATCCCCGGGAGGAGATTCTCCCCGTCAAACTTCCGCTCAAGACACAAATGCCACCGATTTGTTTTTCCCATCAATACAGAGTATTATAAGAGAGCATATCCGTACTTTGGTTGCAAAACCTACGCCTGTGGCCAGCTCCTCGATAAACCCCTACCAGCCCGTTCTGAGACATGGGGCACACTAATAACACCCAAGATCGCCATATTTGTTGGCAATCCCTGTCCCTGTCGTGTGCTTCCTTTTTTCTTTTTAATTTGCAACAGAGAGCGGCACGCAAACGCTGGCAGACTAATTAATACCCGTTTGGGCATCCACGACCGTTGCAGCCTGATGCCCTCCCATGTTAATTATAATAAACGCTTTTTTTTTACCCGTCTTTGCCCGATACCCCGTGGCGTCAATGGCTTTCCTTCACGTGGCCAGAATTTGTGTATTACTAAATTGTCTTGGGTAAAACCGACGCAACTCATTTGTCATGTCTTCTCAAACGGGATTGCATTCCGTTATAATTAGTCTTGAACAAAAGGTCTAATTGTAGAAATCAACGGGAAAAAAAGAGCTATTGTTTTGTGTTATATCATTGCTCCGTACCGCATCTTGCTATACAAAGTCGAGAAGAAAAGAACAGAAAAAGGCCGTCTCATGCAAATATATATATTCTTTTCTCTCCTCTTGTGCCCTGCCTTTACCGTCACTACTCCGTACATGCTAAATTGTCCTGCCCACCACCCTTTTTCCTCATGCAAGAAGAAAACAAACAAAAAAAAAAGGTCGTAAATATCACCCACATCTCCCTCTGTACACAACGTCTTGTTCCCCGTCTATCCACCCCTCCTTAGAATTTGCTGACGCGTCTCCTCTCTTCCTTGAGCTTAATCAGTTGATCCAGCGCTTCCTGGAGGGGAACCAGCTCGCCCTTGCTCTGCGTGGCCTGATCGTCGCGGTTGCGAATGTTGACGGTGCGCGACTTTTCCTCTTCAGCGCCGACGACTATGGAAAGAATTCAATCATTAGCATATTTGGTAAATAAAAAACCCGAGAAATCAAACGGTGACACGGAGAAGAGAAGAGAAAGGAGAATGCCTTACCAAAGATAAAGTTGTACTGCTCTAGCTGGCCGGTACGAATCTTCTTCTGAAACGTGTTGCCGCTGAGGTCAACGTCCACGTAGAGGCCCTTTTTCTTGAAGACGGACTGCACCTCGACGGCGTAGTCGTTGACGGCGGGCATGATGGGCACGACGAGTACCTGGCGCGGGGACAGCCAAAACGGCCACTTGCCGGCAAAGTGCTCAGTGAGAATGGCAAACATGCGCTCGACGGAGCCGAGGACCGCGCGGTGCACCATGACGGGACGGGCGTAGCCGGCGGGCAGATCGGGCTCGGCGTCGCCGCCGCCGGGCGCGTCCTCGTCCTTGCCGGCGACGTAGCGCAGCTTGAACCGCTTGGGCAGGTTGAAGTCGAGCTGGATAGTGCCGCACTGGAACTCGCGGCGCAGGGCATCGTACACGGTAATGTCAATCTTGGGGCCGTAAAAGGCGCCGTCGCCGGGGTTCAGCTCCCACTTGGAGCCAATCTTGGTGGTAAAGGCGTCGAGGGCCTCGGTGAGCTTGGCCTCGGCCATGTCCCAGACGGCGACGTCGCCAATGTACTTTTCGGGCCGCGTGGAGAGCTTGAGCTTGTACTCGAAGCCAAACAGGCTGTAGATGGAGTCGAGAAAGTCAAAGCAACCGACAATCTCGTCGCGGATCTGGGCGACGGTGCAGAAGATGTGCGCGTCGTCCTGCTGGAAGCGGCGCACGCGCGTGAGGCCCGACAGGGCGCCCGAGAACTCGTTGCGGTGCAACACGCCAAAGTCGGCCATGCGCCATGGTAGGTCCTTGTAGTTGACGTCGGCGTGGCTGAAAATCTTACAGTGGCCCGGACAATTCATCGGCTTCATGCCGTACTGCTCCTTTTCCACCTCAAACGTGAACATGTTTTCGGCGTAATGGCCCCAATGGCCCGACGTCTTCCACAGCTCCGACTTGTACACATTGGGCGTCATGACCTCCTGAAACTCGCGTTTGCGGTACTCGGCCTTGATCACGTCCATGAGCGTGTTGTAGATGCGCGCGCCGTGCGGCAGGAAAAAGGTCGAGCCGGGCGAGACCTCGTCGAAGAAGAAAAGCTTCTGGTCCGTGCCGATCTTGCGGTGATTGCGCTTGGCTGCCTCAGCCAGGAACGTCTTGTGCTCCTCGAGCGCTTTCTTGTCGGGGAATGAGACGCCGGCGATGCGCTGCACCGACTCGTTCTTGGAGTCGCCCAGCCAGTACGCAGCGGAGCTCTGCACATGGTCAGTATCAATCGCTCGAGGTAAGTCACGCGAATTGGGCATACTCGGAGAACGGCAAAGGCCTTGATATTGCCAGTGTTGGGCACGTGAGGACCGCGGCACAGATCAATCAGAGGACCGCAGCGGTAGACGGTGGACTTTGTGCCGTCGGGCACGCGCTGCTGGATAAAATATTCCTTGTACTTGCTGTACTTGAACATTTCGAGAAGTTCGTCCTTTGTCATTTCCAGGCGCTCAAACGGCTGCTTCTCCTTGATGATGGACGACGAGAGGGTCTCGAGCGCCTTCTTGTCGTCGTCGCCGACAACCTGGCTGCATCATTGTCAGCATTCACCACGTCAATTCATACAACTAGGAAAGTCTGCACGCACCCTTCCATGTTGGCCATGTCGTAGTAGAAGCCGGGGGGGTTCTCGGTGGGAGGCCCGTTGCAGAGGTAGCAGCCGAAGCGGCGCTCGCAGGCCTCGCCCAGGATATGGGCAGACGAGTGCCAAAAGACCTTTTTGCCTAGGACGCGTGTAAGCATGGGCTGGTATCCTTCGTTTCGGGGAATAGGCGTCGCGTACCCTCGGTGTGATCGAAATCGAGCAGCTCCAGCTTGCAGCTCTTTTCCAGCGGGCGGGTGAGATCCCACAGCTCGCCGTCGACCTGGGCAATAACGGTGCGCTCGACCAGGCTCTTGGAGATGCCCTTGGCAATGGCCAGCGGGGTGGTCTCCCACGAAGTGCCCTTAGTCTCATTGCCGTTGGGCATGGTGACTGTAATTTCTTCACGCGGCTTGGCTGTGACATCCTGTCAGTTGCATCCTCCCCCTTCGTACGTCACGCGTCGTTTGCATACCAGCAATCTCGGCATCTTGTCTGGCCTTGATCTTGTCGAAAAGATCAAGACGGAATTGGATAAACTCGGCAGGCTCGGGGCGCTGCCACACAATGTCAATATCCTTTTCTTGTCCCCTTTTCCCCTCTCTTCGAGGCGCTTCTTCGATTCGGAATTGGGGGGGGGGCACGTACCTCGAGGCCGGCGTTCTTGTTGGGCTTAGGCGCCTTTTCCTTCTTCTCCTTGGGGCGGGCGGCGAGCTCCTTGGGAGCGCCCTCGGCCACCTTGGCGGCATCAACCTTCTCGGACGGCATGGCGGGCAGACGAGGACGGTGCGAGCGAGAGTCGGGGAGAAAAAGCGGTGGGTGTGCTGTGGCAGGACAGAACGGTCGACTCTTGGAGGGGCAGACATCCCTTTTTTAGGAGGGGGAGCTGTGAGAGGTGGGGTAGTCGTGGTTTACGAGTCACACGGTAGATCCTCGGGGACGGCGATGTTGATGCAGAAAAATGTGTATTACTATGGACGCGGTATGTTTTTTGTCCCGGAAGTTGACGGTATTGCTGTCATATTGAAGACGAGTTGCATTGAATTGTTGCAATGGTTAGTGGTTGAGTCAGTATGCCGAATTCGGTGCATGCTACATGTACTGGGGAGATGACTCTACTCTGTGATCGTCACGTATGATTCAGCACAACATCGTAAATCAAGTTATTTCTCAATCAGGAGATAATCGGGGACATTGAAACTGATCTACAGTCTTAGTTAAAGGATCCGAATTATTTGAAAGTCGCCCGCCACGGAAAACGCTGCCTATCATGTAAGCAGTGTCTAGTATGACTATATCGCGTACTATTCCTTTTAATGAGTAGATTTCTTGATAGGTAGCCATCTTAATAAGTAATTACTTTAATAAGTAATGCATTCCACCCTCGGCGCACTCTTGCGTCGGGACCAATCCAGAAGACACCGTCCACAGTGTGGTCATCAAAGTGCTGGTCAGTTTGGCGAAGCCAAGGCCAAGTATACGATCTAAGAGACCATGACAGAAACAGCAGGCACTTGGGCACATCAAGTCACTTAACAGATCTGTCCTGAACAGCTGTGTCCAGTCCCAGGCCATCACAGCAGATGCACTTTGAGTCCCAAATGCCGCTCTATAATAAATCATGTTCATTTATGCAATGATGCTGTGCATCGGGTATCACACAAAACGCCATAACCATAACAAACCCACCCCTACGACTAATCCTTATATCCCATACCGCGTCACGCACTCTTCGCGATGCGTCTCCAGGCACTCGAGCGCGCACACCCTTGTCCCGCACTTGAGGCACCTGACCCGTCCCCAGTATCCACAGACCTCGCAAAACACCCTCACCGGATACGTCGCAGTCCAGTTCCCACGCGCTTCGCCGTAGCTGAGCGGGGGCGCCGCCAGCAGCCGTCTCATCTCGGCCTCGGTCGGCAGCGGCGGCACGCGGCTCGCCAGCAGCGGGTCGGCGTCGCCCGGGTGCGCGAGCGGCGGGGGCCGGTGCGGCGCGGCCAGCATCGTGGAGGGCTCGTTGTTGCTGCTGCTACTCCCCTCTCCTGCGGCGTCAGGCATCGGTGTGTCGCCTATCCCCGGCGTGGCGGATGACGCGTCCTTGCTGCGTGAGGCGGCGGCGGCGGCGCTGGACCGCTTGCTGACCGCGGCGGCGTTGGATTCCGTCAGCGCCTGCAGCGCGAGAAAGTCGTCGAGGTGGTTGGCAAACGTCTTTTGCGACTGCATAATCTTGCGCACATTGGCCGTGTGCTTTCGCTGAGCTGTTTTACGCAATCATGTCCCGTTAGTAAGAAAGAAAAGAATAGAGCAAAGCTCTTGTTAAGGCATGTGACGAGTTTCGGGCATCGGTGTACATACTCCGTCCGCTTTTGCCAGGAAGCGGAATTGTGGTGTCGCGCCCGCCGTCGCGGTCCAGCGCCTCGAGCTCCTTGCGCATCTTGTTCTCCTGCCGTGCAGTGAGGTCGCTGAGGGTGAGCCCCCTGCCGGGGGCATTCCGTGCGCGTTTGCGGTTCGCCGTGGTCGTCGTGGTGGTGCCCGAGGTGGTGGCAGCGGCGAGGCGGGTGTCGGGGACGTATGCCCAGCCAGGGGCAGACGTCGTCTTGGCCCCGGCGAGCTCGATGACGCCGAAATCATTCATCTCTTCGTTTTCGTGTGTCTCAAATCTGCATCATGTTTCCAATGTTGAAATTCGAGGGAGAGCTCGTCATGTTCGCGTGGCTAGTTAGGTGGTAGCGTCAGAAAAGAACGCCTCCAGTACCGAAATACCCAAGTTGCTAAGGTGGTAGTAAGCAACCACAGTGGGGAGACCACCCCAATCAGGTTTCGTTGCCACCTCCAACCCGCCCAGCTCGCCGAAACATCTCTTCCAAGCTTCCCCGGATCCTTCTTCCCAATTACACACTACCAGCCACCACACGTCGCTCTCGTTTCCAACAATTTTTTCCTCCCAATCGCACGCTCGACACCATGTACAGCGCCGCGTCGAGAGTCCTGTTGGGCCGCGCCGCCCGCGGCTTCCACACTACTGCGCGCCGCATGACCGACGCTCCTCTGGTGGCCAAGAAGCCCATGGGCGCATTCCGGGGAGGGTACGTCTTGTTCCCCCGTCACCACACGTCATACTGAACCAATGCTCAAATATCATCTACAGTATCTTTGGCTTCCTCCTCGGATCCACCGTTGCCGGCACCAGCGTCTACTCGTATCTCGTGCAAGAGTACAAGACCTCCAACGACTTGCTTACCGAGGATATTTACGTACGTCAGCTGTCACTCACTCCAATGAATCGAATTCTTGAAACAATTGCTAACCGTTTCATAGACACTGCAAGCTTCCGTCACCCGATTGACCAATTACGTCAAGAAAATTGAGCAAATAGCCCAGGAAAAGAAGAAATAAAATGCGCGCGCAATCGGGAGAACACGGAAACGCAATGGGATGAGGCCATGCTACGGCAACAGTGTTTAAGTAAAACAACTTGCCTTGATCAGATTGCGCCACTGTACAACAATACCGACCAGAATAAATAAAGCCGAAACATCGTGACAAACATGACCAGCACAGTGTCGAGAAAGTGCAGTAATTTCAATTACATGATCTATTTTGATCCGAAATGTGTTGGACTCGCAGAAAACTATAAATCATTGGTGCAGCTGTGGCAACCGTATAAAACAAAAAAAAAACTCGTAAACATTCCCTTTTTATGATGCACTAATACATGGCGTTTACAACTCGTCGTGATCCTCAACTTCCTCAACTTGCTCAACTTCCTCGGCCTCCTCGACATCCTTCTTCTCCTTGGAAGCGGCGGGAGCAGCCTCCTCGGTAGCATCTTCCTTGAGGGTGACCGAGGCCTTGTGCTTGCCATTCTTCTTGATGAACTCGACGAGGTCCTCGGGAGTGCGAGCGCCTTCGTAGGTAACGGGGTTCTTCTTGTCACCGGCGGGATAGAGCTTGATAGTGGGGAAACCCTGGATGTCATCCGGGACGTCATTGAGAGTGGCGTCGACCTTGGCGATGGTGACCTTGTCCTTGAATTCGGACTCCTGGAAGGCGGCGCCAAGCTGGTCATACTTGGGAGCGAGGGCCTTGCAGTGACCGCACCAGGGGGCATAGAACTCGATGAGGACATCCTTCTTGTCGTCAAGTACAATGTCATCATAGTTCTTGGCGACGACGACGGTGACAGGGCCTTCCTGGGACTCGGGGATGGGCTCTGACTTGATACTGGGCTCAATCTTGCCGGCAACGTAGTCGTCAACAAACTTGGCAATCGTCTTTTCGGTGATCTTCTTTTCCTGGTCAAAGGGGAACTTCTTGTTACCCTCAATGTCCTGGATGGCAAAGGCGGGGAACTTGTCAGACGCGAGGTTCAGGTTGCCGGCATGGGCTCCGAAGGCCTTGGCATCAATGGTGCCAAAGTTGACCTTGCCCTTGTGCTTCTCAGCGACAGACTTGAGGGCCTTGGTGAGGTCGGCGCGCTCCTCCTCGGTCTCGGCGAAGATGTAGGCCAGGGGGAGGCCGGCGGACATGTAGCCGGCGTAGGTCTCGGGGCCGATCTCGCCAATGAGAGGAGTGGCAGCATTCTTGGCGAACTCCTCAATGGCATCGGCGTCGAACTTCTTGCCCTTGAAGATGGTCTTGCCCTCGTCAAAGGACTTGTAGAGGACAACGGCGGGGGCCTTGACGTCTTCAGCCTCGGCCAGGGCGGCGTCGGCGACGGAGCCAAAGAGGTACTCGTTACGGTACTTCTCAGCGACGGTCTTGAAGACGTCGGCAGAAGTCTTATCGTCCTCGGCAATGTACGCGACGACGACGACCTTGTCGGCCGTCTTGAAGTCCTCGAGGGTATCTTTTTCGAGGGTGGAAACGGCGGGGAGGGACTGCTTGACCATGTAGGAAGTGATGGCAGCGGCCTTGCGCTGGCCACTGTAGGGACTGACTTTGTCGGCTCCGCGGAAGACCTTGAGGGTGGGGTAGCCCTCGACACCGTGAGTCTGGCAGAGATCAGCCTCCTCGGTGCAGTCAATCTTGGCGAGCTTGATGTTCTTCTCCTTTAGGGAAGTGGCAGCCTCCTCATATTCGGGGGCGAGGGCCTTGCAGTGGCCACACCAGGGAGCAAAGACTGTGAGTGGCATTAGCTATGTGTTGGCACGACAGGCGGGATTAAAACGGAGCAGATGGAGCTTACACTCGGCGAGGACCAAGTCATTGGCCTTGACGAAGTCGTCAAAGGTCTTGCCGGTAAGCTGGGTCACATCAGACTCGTCGGCGGCGGTGACGAGGCTGGCAAAGGCGGCGAAGAGGCCGAGGCAAATGCGCTTGTGCTGCATCTTGCTGTGTATAGTGTGATGTGGATTGGGGGTATAATAAGAAATGTACAAATGGGCGACACTGAATTTATTCCAGATGTTGCGTGAAAGAAGCAGGAAAAGAGACTGGATGAATCTTGGGGATGATTGATGGTAAAGTAATGGCCAGCGTGTGGAGGTTGGTAGTGTGGGGAACTGGACGAGACGTTCAATTGAACAAGTGTCCCTTTCCAATGGCGACGGCGCAGGAGGGGGCTAAGCAAGCAAGTGAGCAGCGAGCTGAGCTCAGGGTGCAGCTTTGTACAATGTACTGGTACCTGGACCTGCCGTCCACAAGGCAGTTTGTCAGTGTACTAAGCTGGCGGGTCTACCTATTTTTACCACCAACACACTGCACTGCACTCACTGCAACTCACTGCACTGTGGGTTGTGGCTGCAGCGAGCTGGACGCCCTGTGGCACTTGGATGTGATCCTGAAGGGTTGACAGCCGGCTGGCCAGACCAGACGAGCCCGACCAATCACAAATGACCGAATCTTGCGCTGGCGGGGCCCGCTAACAACTTTCAAGCCCACTTGTCCCGGCCGGGCTCGTACAGGGGCAAGCTTTCGCCACCAGCGACCACTGCCGCGCCCCGGAACGGACGGGCGGACAGGTACCTGACCAATCCTGTCATGTCTGTGCGGACCTCCACTGACAAATCCAATATGATGAAGAGCGATTCGCCTTGACCGTTTGTCAAGAAACTCCAAAACAATAATAGAAAATGTAACAAGCGCGGGTCACGCTATCTACTGGTAGATTCCTCACATTACAGATTAGCTCTTACCCCTTTTGCCACCCAACGCGACTCGGTCTAAAACCACTACCTAACTATGTACCTATTACAAAGCTTCTAGTACAAGGTCTCGGGCCTGGGCGGCGGCGCCCTTGACATCCCGCTCCCAGAACCATCCACGACAGCTGATTCACGCAGATCTGACCACTTCATCGCGCCAACAACGCCCAGTTGCGTGTGGATCCTAGACACAATTGGTTGCAGTCCCACCAAGGAACGATCATGAGTGGGCGTCTCGTTGTGGCCAGATATCTTGAACAGAAGTCGTAAACAGAAAGTCCCCGACTCGGGCAAACCATCCATCGCATGCCTGCGTCTGGCTTGGCAACGTTTCTTGATGCAAGTTTGGGGTGCATCTACATGGCTGATTATTACGCCTGACTTGTGACCCATCCTGCCATGTTGCAACCGTGTCTTGTTTGTTTGGGTGAGAGCGACGTTGGGGGCGGGACAGACAGCTTCAGCTCTCAGCCACATCATGCACAAACTTACGTCGCACTCAACATCCCCAAATGACACGTACACAACTACAGATTCGAAGAGTATGATTGACAATGCACGTCTATCGTTTCTAGGTTCTCTATCTTCTCTATCTTCCCCACGATCTAGACATATTCTTGCTGCACGCCACCATCCCCCTCCTCTGCAGGGTAGTTAGGCCTCCATATACCAGGATCACTATCACACATCTCCTCAAAAGTGACGCTCAAAGCTGGCTGGCGGCCCAGCGCGGTGATACTGGTTCGGCCACTTGATTTTGACCTTGAGCTCGTGCGCCGCGCGCAACACCCACTCAGGCTCGCGCAAAAACTGCCTGGCCACGAGCGCAAAGTCGGCCGCCTGGTCCGCGCTTCCCTCCTGCACCAGGCTCGCCGCCGTCTGGCTCTCTGTGATGAAGCCGACGGTGCCGATTAGCAGCGGCGAGCCCTCGGCCACGAGCGCCTCCCGCACCGCCTTGGCCAGATCCGACTGGAAG
The DNA here is from genome assembly GCA_038367545.1 of Beauveria asiatica. Lineage (NCBI taxonomy): Eukaryota > Fungi > Ascomycota > Sordariomycetes > Hypocreales > Cordycipitaceae > Beauveria > Beauveria asiatica. The sequence goes on along the minus strand of JAAHCF010000519.1, from coordinate 2,099 downwards.
CGCTTGTTGTCGCGGGGGATCCGCTGTGCCGCCGAGTTGCCGCCGCTGCTGACGTCGAGCACGTCGACGCCCAGCGCCGGTAGCTCTTTGGCCAGCCGGATCGTGCTCGCAAGGTCCCACGACGGCGCACCGCCCGACTCCATCCACTCGGAGCCCGACACGCGCACCCACAGCGGCATCGTCTCGGGGATGACGCCGCGCACGGCGCCAATCACCTCCTTGAGCAGCCGCGTGCGGTTCTCGAAGCTGCCGCCGTAGTCGTCGGTGCGTTTCTTCAGAGGCAGTCAGGATACAGGCCAACGTCACAAATTGCAGAGAGGAGAGCAAAAGAGGGGGAAACCTACGTTGCTTAGTGGCGACAGCGAGCTGCTCAGCAGGTAGCCGTGCGCCGCGTGAATCTCAATGGTGTCAAAGCCCGCCGTGATAGCGCGCTTGGCCGTGTCGGCAAACGCCTGCACGAGGCCTTTGATCTCGGCCAGTGTCAGTTCCTTGGGCGCGGCGTGGTCGTCAGCAAACGGAATCGGGCTGACAGATACGACGTCGTCGGGCCAGCCGTTGGCGTTCTTGTCGGCAATGGTCTTGGTGGCGGTTCCGCCGAGCCAGGGCGCGAGCGTGCTCGCCTTGCGGCCGGCGTGCCCGATCTGGATGCCAATCTTTGCGTTTTGGCTGTGCACAAAGTCGACGATGCGCTTGAGCGGCGCAATCTGCGAGTCCTTCCACAGCCCGCTGTCCTCGGGGCTGATGCGGCCGCGCGGCTCGACGGCCGTCGCCTCGACAAAGACGAGCCCCGCGCCGTGCAGCGCCAGCTGACCCAGGTGCACCAGGTGGTAGTCAGTCAGATGCCCGTCGTCGGCGCTGTACTGGCACATGGGCGACACAACGACTCGGTTCTGCTGCTCCAGCCCGCGCACCTTGATTGGCTGCAGAAGCGAGGGCGGCGGCGTGCCAGCATCCTCGGCCGAGCCGATGGGGGGCTCCTGCGCGGGCGTGTAAAAGGGCACGCCGGGTGCGGCCTTGTTAACGATACTGTGCGAGCTCATGGCCGGGATAGTCTGGCTGTGATGTTGGCGTCGTAGAGGTGCGGGGTGAGGGAAGCGAAGAGGGTTGCAATTAAGACGGCGCAAAGTAGTACGAGTGGGTGTCGTCGTTGACACTGCGTATGACGCTAATGAAGTAGAGTAAAAGCAAGTCTGAAGTAGCTGCCGTGACACTAGTTTCATGGTGAATTCGCTCAATCAAAGGGAATTGACGGTGCCTTTATACCGCCTTGCGGCATTCGGGATGGAGGGGTGCAACGAATATCACTTTGAGAGCTCGATGACGTGCCCACGCCGATAGTCAAGTTTTAACAAGTCTAAAAGTCTGCAAATAGTCGCGGGAACGAAACCGAGAAATTTCCCGGTAAAGGTTCGTGGCTGCTGAATAATGTTTGGATTAGAAACTAACACGGACGCTGCATTATCAATCCGCTGGTGTCTTGCTATGCGGCCCGACTCAATTGCAATACGGGCCGAGTCTGGGAGGTACTTGGATGACAGTTGCAATGCACACGGGAACAAAAGTACCTTCTCAATGTCTACCACCAAAATTCCTACCAGATCGAATAAATACGGCATCAGAACTATGTAGAGATTATTCTTGATGCTACCGGGGCGGGAATAGCAGAAAACGTTTGCTATTGATTTTATCCTCGGTTGTAGTACATAGACGGGCACAACTGAGATCATAGTAGCTAACAGTCAGACTGTGTAATAAGTGGCCGATGACGATATGGAGGAGGCAGGAGCGTGACCGTGGTGCTTGAAACTTGGTGTGCTTCTCTGATGATACCGAAGTTCTCAAAGATACTTTACACAAGTCGGTCCGGATAGCAAAATGAGTCGTTCCGCCCAAAGACTCGCAATCGGAACTGGGGTATGCACCTTGATGATCGACAGTGTATTTATCAGCAGGCGGGGCTACGGCCAGGACAGCCATTTAAGGTACAAGGCTTGATCTACACCAGCTACCAGTAAGGCGCGCGCCTTTGCAGCGGCATGAACAGTTAACACTCTCATGGTACCTTGCAAAAAAAAAAAAAAAACCCCGCATCCAAAGGC
>JAAHCF010000518.1:0-27440 GCA_038367545.1 Beauveria asiatica | reverse complement strand
AAAAAAAAAAAAAAAAAAAAAAAAGCGGCAGCTTTTCCGTAAGCCTTGGCACATTGGTCTAGGGCTCCCCTGCAGCCCGATCTGTGGGGAAAGCAAGACGCCGCAAAGCATCTCCTACATACATCTCTCAGAGGATCACGTCGCGCTGATGCATAGAGGCACCAAAAACCTCGTGGTATCTGTATTCAAGAGAAGAAACATCAAACATTGTGTTTTCTACTTTTATACATTCTTTGTCTTCACCAACACATAGTCTCGTATCTCACCTCGTCGCTGCTCTTTGGTTCTGGTCAACTGTCAACCCCCACACAGCGGGGAGCGGGTTCGTGGGGTACCAAACGACCGTCACTGCTTGTGGGGAAGGTCTCATTCTGGTGTCTTAATTCGTAGTCATATAACTGCTGCCGTTTCCTTTCCCATTGCTCTTCTTGCCTTTACTGTGTACCCTTTACCTTCTTCTCCATGGCTCTCATAAGACAACCATTGGTCCACGGATGGACTCTTCAGCAGCAGGGCTGGGCCAGTGATGAGTGGCTGCCCGTAGCCAATGTCCCGACTCAGGTCCACGTCGACTTGCTGGCAAACGACAGGTATGACGACAGCTGTAAAGCTACATGCCGTTGGAGCTAACCTCGGTCTCTCAGGATCCCCGACCCATTTGTCGACTTCAACGAGAGAGCTGTACAATGGATTGGCGAAAAGATATGGATTTACCGCGTCGAATTTGTCGCCCCTGCCGCCTCCAACGCCTCAAGCCATTCGGACCTTGTGTTTGAAGGCCTCGATACATTTGCCACTGTCATATTCAACGGGCACCGAGTCCTAGAAACCGAAAACATGTTCGTCTCCTACAGAACCAACGTCTCGCGATTCGTTAAGCCTGGAGAGAACAACAGTCTCGAGATCATCTTTGACTCGGCCCTGCTTCGTGGACGGGAGCTCGTCAGAAAGCACAGTCATGAACATAACTTTCTCGTTCGGCAGACAGAAGCGGGCCGGGTCCCCGTTCGGAAAGCGCAGTACAACTGGGGTTGGGACTGGGGTCCTATTCTCATGACTGCTGGCCCTTGGAAGCCCGTCTTCTTTGAACAGTACGTCGCCAAAGTCGCTGATGTATGGGCACAAAACACTGTCAGTGAGGATCTTCGAACGTGCACAGGGACAATCTTTGCCAGAATAGATGGCAAGGTTTCCTCCGATGTAAGAGCTCAACTATCACTGAAGCTAGATGACAAGGTCGTATTGCAAGGCGACGCGCGAATCGAAGATGGTATTGCAAAGTTGTCTTTTACACTAGAGGCTCCCAAACTCTGGTATCCTCTCAACTACGGGTCCCAGACTAGGTATAAGCTAACAGCCCGCATCACTGGGTCAGGGGGCGAGGAGTTGGATACGCGTTCACGACTCACTGGTTTCCGAAGAGCGGCTCTTATTCAGGAACCTGACGCATACGGAAAATCATTTTACTTCCGCATCAACAACATCGATATCTTTGCCGGAGGTTCTTGCTGGATCCCTGCTGATAGCTACCTCGCCCAGATCCCGGCCCAGCGCTACTACGATTGGATCAAGCTCATGGCGGAGGGTAATCAAGTCATGGTCCGCATCTGGGGTGGCGGCATCTACGAGGACGATGCTTTGCTGGACGCTTGTGATGAGCTTGGCGTGCTCGTTTGGCATGATTTCCAGTTTGCTTGTGCCAACTACCCGACGTACGACTCATATCTCCAAAACTTTGAGCTCGAGGCCAGGCAGCAGGTTCAAAGGATGCGATGGCGACCAGCAGTCGTCGTCTGGTGCGGCAACAATGAGGACTATCAGGTCCAGGAGCGCTACAAACTCGACTATGATTTCGAAAACAAAGATGCAGAGGCTTGGCGCAAGTCAACATTCCCAGCACGGTACATCTATGAGCATTTGCTACCAAAGATCATTTCCGAGGAAGATCCTCATAATATTTACCACCCCAGCAGCCCCTGGGGAGACGGGAAGCCAACGGCTGACCCTAATGTTGGCGATATCCACCAGTGGAACTGCAAGTATGCTTTCCCACGTGTATCACTGGGTACTAACAAATCTGCAGTGTGGCATGGCGGTTTAAACAAATACCAACAAGTTGAGCAGCTCGGCGGTCGCTTCGTCAGCGAATTCGGCATGGAGGCATATCCTCACCTCAGCACCACCCAGAGAATGACAACCAAGCCATCACAGCTGTACCCAGGCTCTATGGTGCTCGACTTCCACAACAAGGGTATCGGCCACGAGCGGCGCATGATGACGTACATTGCCGAGAACTTTCGCGTCCGCACCGACCTCGCTTCGTACACGCACCTCACACAGGTTGTTCAGGCAGAGGCGATGCGCTTCTCGTACAAGACTTGGCGCTGCCACTGGGGCAAGCCCGGTACCCGGCGATGCGGTGGCGTGCTGGTATGGCAGCTCAACGACTGCTGGCCGACCATGTCGTGGGCCATCGTGGACTACTACCTGGTCAAGAAGCCAGCGTACTATGCCGTGGCGCGAGCACTGCGTCCCATTGACGTGGGCGTCGTGCGGACGTACCACGACTGGACGCAGACTGGGTACTACATTGACGATAACTCGAAGCTGTGCACCGGCCAGGTCGACCAGACGCGGCCGGCCCGCGAGGGCACCAGCACATTTAGCGTCTGGGCTGCCAGCAGCAGCACGGACGAGGTCGACTCCATCGTGACGGTTCGTTTCATATCTGTGCGGACGGGCAAGGATGTGCAACCTGCGATACAGAGGCGCATCACGGTCGGCGCCAACTGTACGACGGACATCATCGAGGAAGACCCGCTTGCTGCGTCCATTCAAAGCCCCGAAGACGAGTCTCGCCCGTTTGACACAGATGAATACGATCCGTATGTGGTACATGCCCGGCTGACTTTTGACGGAGGCAGCAGTGCTGTCACAGACACTGCATGGCCAGATCCTGTCAAGTTCTTGGACATGGCAGACCGTGGCGTCTCGTTTGATGTGTCTGACATAGTTGGTGAGGTCACCGTGACCGCACAGAGGCCTGTGAAGGCATTCGTCTTTGAGGAGGTCGAGGGACTTGCGTTGAGTGACAATGGTTTCGACCTATTGCCAGGTGAGAAGCAAGTGGTCAAGGTAGCTGGGCCATTGAAGCCCAGCCAGTTACGTTGGACGCATATTGAGGCCAGTGGACCTTTGCTGAGAATCGAATGAGTCTCCCGGTTCAAGACGATGATTCTAGAGAGTATAGATCAAGATGAGGAGCAGACGACGCTTCTGAGAGACCAGTAGTAATGTGCCTAACTAGAGTCAAGCTGTCACAAACCACAAACGCGGTGTAAGCCACTGTGTATCCAATTACGAGTAAACAATGGGCCCGCGAACGAAGAGGACTTGTTGGACAGTTCGGGTGGCATTGTGGCAAATACCCAGACTGCTGGAATCAGCAGCAGTGCTCCTGGGAGTTAATGGGTGTCCGGGAAGACACCGAGGAGCGAGTGCGTAAGCCTGTCAGGTATAGGGTAGCTGAGGGCAACACTGGACGGGACAAGAGGACGTTTCTTTGTCCATGGCGGTGGTTTCATCCTCTGCTGGTTGGCCGCGCCAGGATCACCAGCGCCGCCATGCTTCAAAGGCACTCCTTCAACGCCCGCAGCAGCAATCTTGTTTTCCGTTTAGGATTCTGGTGCGGCGTCCTTTTGGCTCAATCGATCTCGGGCGGCCCATCACCCTTCAGAGTAATCCGTAGTCGGTGCTTCTTTTCTTTGTGATTATGATTGGATGGAAATAAGATCAATTGTCAATCGCCCAGCCCCCGTTTGTCTGAGTGCGTGATTGCGGCGCATGGTGTTGCAGGGGGGCCATGCTGCAAACGGCGCCCAAAGGTGTCTCAAACAGTCGTTAGCTGCGCCGACCAAGGCTACGGATGTAGAACATGATGGCTATTTACAACCAGAGCCCTGAGGTTGTAAATGTTTGTATAAAGAAAAAGACATCAAAGAGAGACGTTGGGAATCAACCGTAACAGAGAGAATATAAATCGGGGTTGTAAGAGTAAAGCAAAGAAGCTGTATTGGAAGTAGGCGTATGCATTCATCCACTTAGACGGCTTGATGATGGGAAGGGAAATGGAGGGAAAGGTTGAGTATATCATAATATCAGGCACTATTTCGAAATTCTGATCATCATCAACCTGCAATTGCGTCTTGCTTGCCCCTTTGTGCTTTTGCAAGACTTCTTTCTACCCTATCCTGGTTTAAGGCGGGACGGAGATTGTGGCGCTTGAAGATCCCCGGCCGCAATTCGCATCCTTTGATCATTTTTTTACCAAGAAGCGATGACCAAATGAGTTGGCGGAATACATATCTAGGTAAAGGGGGCTTGTTACGCGGCCTCGTCTAGAAGCGGCCAACAGGAAACGAGGATCGCAAGCTGCGTCTCCAGAAAAAAAAAAGCTGGGATATTTGGTGGAGCAGACGGAATGTCTTAGTTGTACGAACCGGGATACGTATTACCGCCGACCGGGTAAGCAAGTAGGCAGGCAGGGGCTTGAGATTTTGATGGTCAGGAGAAAGCGAAAGCTCATATGGGTCGTATTTCGCGAAAGAGCAGCACTTGGAGCCAGAGCGGGCGCTAAATAATTGCTCGTTGATGCGCTGTGCCTCTCGAGCTGAACCTGGTTTCAAATCTGTGGAGGAAGGGTCGCCAAGTGACGATGGTGGATAATAGAGAGGGGGGGGGGGCGACTATATCATCCGATATTAGTTACAGATACTTTCTGCGTCTAGTTATCCTGCCAACGAGTAAGTGAGTATTACATCTGCCTGATGCTGAGTGTTTGAGAAGAGAGTTTGCGTGGGACCTCTTTTCTGGCAATGTGCGCGCGGGCAACGTCTGATACGAGTCTGAAGTAAAAAGTGCCGTGTTGTGTATAGAGTGCCTCTGCTTGTGCGTGACGGAGCACGCACTGCCATTATGCGCACGGCAGCAGCCAAGCCCTGGTGTGTACGCCGTGGCCCATGGCAAAGGAGAATGGCAACAATGGTGATCGGGCATGGAGAAGAGGCCCCAGCTATTTACGCGCAACACACATGTGTAAACTTGATGCCCATCATCTTTGCCATTCTCCGTTTTTCATGTGAAGAACCGCCTCTCGAGGCCAAGTGCTGCAGTGTAACTTACGCCTAAATTGAAAAAAAAAGAGAAAAAAGAGAGAAAAAAAAAAAGAAACGCAACCACTAATGAAAAAAAAAAAATAGTTCAATTTTACTGCATCGAATTTGTTGAGTCCGTGTGAAACGAAACAATGGTACTACTGGCGCGGCACATCTACGCCGGGTCATAAAATCAAACCTTAAAAAAAATGGCAAAATGGCAATTGGAGGCATGGGCAAATGCACGCCATGGGTGCGTTGTCTCGGGATTTTCATACGGAATTTTTTTTAAAACACCCTCGTACAGTATGCGATGCACAAGTCCTGGACATCAAGAACTTTGGATAAAGAGATCAATATCTGCATAATACTCAATCTTTGCATGCAGACGTTTCACGTTGATGAACAAATGGCCTCTGGTGCAGTGACGAAATTGAAGGGCGATCCTTCAAGGCTAAGCTATATAAGACGGCGCGTGCATCATGCAGTGTACAACGTTATAGTTGCTGTACCCGATGTTTCCCATATTTGGGACGAGCTTTCAAGGACGAGCAAAAGTTAGTCGGTCGCCAGCTGAGATTGTTAGCGTCCAATCCAGCTGAAAAGCATGAGCCGCGAAAAGAAAGATATCCACCATGAACTTGAATGCCAAAACGGTCCTTCTAGTGTCGGCATTGAAGTTGCAACAAGTGGCGTCGACACTGGGAGCCTTGGAAGGGGGGAGGCCTTGCTGGTGGCTTTCATCTCTGCCGCCTGCTGTACGGGGAAGCCGAATGCGGTATCCGACGCCTCATGCTGCAGCAGCGGGCATTCTCAGTCAAACGTGACGATGTATGGGATACGCGGGCTTCCTTTGCATCGTGCGCTTCGCCAAAGGTCAAGCATGCGTGCTGGTGAGGCGATTTCTGCTCGCCTGCAGGCTGCGGGTTCATGCAGCCAGACACCGATCATTCGCATGTTTGGGCATCCGACTTGGCCGCGAGACGAGATGCGCAATGGCGGCAACTCTTGGTGCGACCCGGACGGGATGAGGGTGCTCGGAAAAAAGTAGGTTGGAGGGGGGACGATGGGCGCAAATCGGATGGTGGTGCTCGTTTGCTGCTATTTACGATGCCGTGGCAAGGCTCAAGAGTGGCTTGGCGACGAGTGCCAACACAGTCAAGGTGCGCGGACTGCGTCGTAACTATGGACAATCTTTCAAAAGCAAAAAGTGTTCCGCAGGGGCTTTGCTTGATCATCTTTCTCTGTGTCGTAGATGTAAATTTAGCATCTAGACGCCAACTACGGGCAGTCCCAAACTCCATAGTTGTACGTTGGCTTAGTCATGTAGTTAGTAGGGCACATAGGTGAGTTGCTGATAATAAGTTAACTAATATTAGTTAAGGGACGATGCTAAAAGAGATCGCTTTTACAACCATTGACTGTGAGGAAATAAAAAGGACTAAAATCAAGTTGAGAAACGAGTAAAATCTAGGTCTGGCTAGAATTCTCTCAACGGCATCAATATCCCCTTCTCTTCGGCAATGGCGGCGTCGTTTTCTTATCGTTTCCGTGGTCGTATGTAATAGGAAGTAGGCGCCGCCTTTTGCTTGTCTTGATTCCACACATTGAACCGAGCTGCGCAACAAGGAAATACATCGGAAGCTAATCAGGAAAAAGGAACCTGTCGTGGTTCCTCATGTGCCCCAGCTGGTTCGGTTCACATTCGATCTGCTTCGTTGACAGTTCCACATGGGGTTCCCAGAGCTTCGCGTCCCCAGTCGCAAGGTCTGGGAAGTACAACAGCCCTGTGGTGGCTGATTTGCTTGTCCCAAGACCGACATCAACAACAATAAGTGGTCAGATTTTGGGGCATTCTAGCTTTTATAATTTATGCAAAAGACGCATGGTGGAAGCCATTCCTTGCGTCAGTTGTCGATCTGTCCAGCGACCGCATTTCGCGAAACTCAATATTTATTATTAGTGTTACTAGTAATCCGTACTCTGTACGGATTAATCTGTACAGATTAGAGCTATATTGGTTGGGGCCAATCTGCGCGGTTTGGCGGGTGTGCAAATGTATAAAGTCTTTCAATATATTTGGTCCCCTCCCTCGAAGCCCGCAAAAAGCATGTCCACCTGGCAAGTTGCACCATGGTCCATGGACATGAATGGGCGTCGTGGCTCCCGGTCAGTCCCCCTCACATCGCCCCCCTGGCTAGCGCGAGACGGCGTGGATGGCAGGCTTGCGAGCAGGCCCAATCAGTCGCGGATAGGAGGCTGCGCCATTGACGCGACCCGCTAGAGGTTGAGCTATGCATGCGAGAGCTGCATGAAATGTCTCTAGGCATGGCGTTGGTGGTGGATCGTTGATGGGCAGACGGAGCATTATTACTCTACGAGCAACAGGAGCAAGGGGCTCGATGGACAGAGAAGCTGGTCGGACTGCAGCAAGGCGAGCTGGAGAGCATAAAATGTAATCTGTAAAATCTGTAATCTGTAATCTGTAATCTGTAATCTGTAATCTGTTATCTGTTATCTGTATGGAGTACGGATTACTGGGATGGGTATTGCGAGCTCGTCTCTGGGTAGCGTCTCATCCAGGCGTAGTGGTGGCTTTTGGAGAGCTGTATGGTGACGGGAGCTGCATCAGCTCGAGCAGCAAACAAGGACTTTGCATGCGATTCGAAACAATTGATTGCATTGCAGGCTTGTGGCAGAGTGAAGAAGAAGAAGAAGAAGAAGAAGAAGAAGAAGAAGAAGAAGAAGAAGCCGGCCAACAGTATCTATATGTTTCTGCGAATCTGCGCCAATGTGTGCGAATATGTGTCTGACTGTCAAGGCAATAACCGTAAATCCGTTCAGAGCAGCCCCGTCCACCCTAATAATAGGTGCCACAGCGCCAACACCAAGCTACTGCACACGTTTGGCGGGCTGGCAGCGCTATTCTCCCCATTCAGCCTGGTGGCATCGCATTCAGCCCGCCGTTCCAGTAGTTCATGCGGGAGCCTTTGCCACTCGGCTCGAGAATATTGCGCGCACTTTTTTTTTTTTCCTTCTTCCGACTATTTTAATGTAAATTTCTTTCAACGCAATAAATAGTGTTCCATGGATTTTCGAGATTGACCTTGATGACCCAGCTGCTCGTTACCCAAACTGCGCGTGTCGGGGGCAGGCTGTGACGCAGGCCTTCTCCACGCGCAGAATAGAGAAACCCGGCCAAACCCTGTCAAGACGAGGGAGCTCGGCCGCAAAATCTCGTATTGCTGGTCCCATCGCCCCTCCAAGCCGATGCTGGTCAAGCCAGTCAAACTGGGCCAGTGTCAACAATCTGGTCTGCCAGTGGTGCCAAATGGTGCGAGCGCCCTGCTGATGGCCCCTCTTTGCCTCTTGTCTTTGCCCTCTCACTCGTTGCCGCGCCCCGAATCGTGTACGGAGTACGGAGTAGTACCAAGGTACTCGTAGTGGCCAGTCCACTAGATTATGCCACTAAATTAAACAACGGCCTCTGCTGCGTCTGCGCCGGCTGGCCTCGTTGAACCCGTCCTTTTTTTTTAGCGCTGTTAGTGCTCAAACCCGCTACAGTCTCGCTATAATCATCAACGCACAATTGCTCGTGGCGCTGTGCCTCGCTATAACCGCCGACGCCACGGCCTTGTGCTCACAGCCAAGTATGACGGACCGTGAATAACCTCCGTCTCGCTGCTCCCTTTCTCTCTGTTCTCCTCACTCTCTCATGAGGAAAAAAAAGAAACAGGAAATACGCTTACCTTCTTCAAAAGTCAGCAGCTATTCCGACAAAGTTTTGCTCACACATCTCATAGATTCCTGCTGCTTCTCCCGCTTCTCCCCTTTCTGCCTCGATGCTGGTGCGTGCTCTGTTAGTGTAATATTGGTCTTGTTGCTTGCATGCCTGTTGGGACTATACTTTTTTTTTTCTTCCTGGCCTTGCTCACTCACCTCAACGCGCTTGGCCTGTTGCTGCTCCTCTCCTCCTTTGTCCCCCCCGAAACTCTCCACCACCACCACACTTCGACGCCTCTCAATCCTCTCGTTTTCTTTTCCTTTCTCACCCCTCTTCTTTCTTCTGCTTCTCATCGCCTCTATTCGTCACTCGACCTTTTTTTGTTTCTTTCCCTTTTCTTCCCCCGTTTCCTTTCTCTCGCCGCCTCTCTGCCTGTGTACCTGACGACTTCCCCCTGCTGCAAAGCTCTCTCGTCAGCCAGCCTGACAGCGCTCTGCCCCTGATTTCAGTCAACCCCGTCAACTCCGAGCCCTCTGCCGATTTCGTCCTCGTCTGCTTTTTCATTCTCTTTCCATCTCATTCATCTCTTCAGCTGCTACTGTGTCCTGCATATCGCTGTCATCGATCCCGTTGCATCATCTCACGCTGCATATTTCGACTTGCCTTCCTCGACTCTCGTCCGTGTCTCTCGCACGTTGCTGACGTACGTGCACCGAAAGCTCCCTTGACCTCGACTTCTCCTGCCTATAAACACAAGACATTTCTGCAAGACACGTAATACTTCCGAGTCTTTCTCTTGTTCCTCTCAGGTCTCGTATTCACGGTGACCCGATTGACAATTCCATACTTGATCCCATTAGCTTGGTGATCTTACCATCCCTTCTCCTTTGGATTTCTAGAGCCTCCTTATTCTTTGCCTCTCGTGCCAGTAGGGACGAGTTCGCATCACAATCCTGCGAGCTCTTCTTTCGACTCCAGCAATACTCTATACTCGCTGTTTTTGGTATCCCCGGATTCCATCAGACTTCGCTCGTTTGTGTTTGACTGCTTGATTTTGCATCAACCAAATTCAGCCCCCGTCAAACCACCTCTATTGCCTGCTCTTGACAAGCCGATACAAGGTCCGCTCTCTCTGCCTTCACTTCTGTCGCTTCCATGCTGCATTTCCATTTTGTGCCGCCTGTCTCTGCCATTTAAACTTGCCAATTGCTGAACCAGAAACAAAGGATGGTTGCTAACACGCTCAGTAGCCAGTTGATACCTCATCTTCTGCAACTCGATTTCTCAGCCGCTACCCCGATACTTCTTCGAACCTACGTCTTGTACGAGTCGAAATACCCGCCCGCGAGCCGTACACGCAATTTCTTCGGATAAAAATGGCTGCTATGATTCAGACATATCCTCAGCAAACTTCAACAGCCACTATACTCCAGACGCGTCCTGCCTCTGCCACCGCCATGCTGCCTGGGAATCAGAACCGTCAGAACGGCCAGTATGGCCACACTTCCAGAGCCTCTTCCTACGGCAACGTCCCTACGGGCTACCGAGGCAGCTCTGGCCCTGGCCAACCCCGAAGCTTCAACCAGCTGAATCATAATGTGCAATGGCAGCAGTATGCAGCGTATCGTGCCAACTCAACACCCGCCGTTCCTACAATAAATGCATATGATCTGACGGGCCAATACCGAGGCCAAGCCAAGAACGCCCCCGGTTATAACTTCAATTTCACCGCGCCAAACGCCACTCGCGACGATTCTGCCATAGCACGAAGCTTTACCGCTCAGCAGTCGCCATATTACAATGCTACTGCCAACGGCAAGACTGCTCCGGACAGGTATCGGAGAGCGATTCCCCAGCCTATCCACAATCGCTCCCAGAGCACCAACTTACCTGCCGCTGCTGGCATCTACCAGCTTCAAAATGGCTCCATGTCCGTACCAAATCTGTCGAATGGCATGAACGGGGCTACCCCGACTTCCGTTGAAGAGCTCTACAACCGCACCGCACAGGACGAGGCCATGAGACTGCGTCGCCGCAGCATCCATACTTTGGAGACTCAGGGACCTTTGCCCGTCGTTCGACCCAGCTCAGCTGGTCGCCCATCTTCTGCTGGACGACGTGCAGACCACAGCACCAACTCGGCTACGCTTGCACCCGCTGCTGTTGTGCACACACGCAAGGGAAGTTCGGAAAGTGTCTCATCCAACCGCAGCACTAGCTCCCGACCATCATCCGTAAGTCAGCCACATTTCCAAGATACCCTGTCGGCCCCAGTCCTTTTCTTCTGCCGCACACTGGCTAACAAGGATGACATGCAGGCCAACCGCACCACGCCTCCACCCACTGGCACCCCCTCTTTCTCTGCGGACAATGTCTCCAGGACTGAACAGGCCAAGCAGCTCAATGTTCCTCCCCGTGTAGCCTCGACCGACGCCGTCAAGCGCACTCACAGCCCCTCGCCGTTGTCCAAGCCCGCTACTATGCCTGCTGAACCCGCTGAACCTCGTCCAGCCACCGCGTCTGGTTCTCCAAACTCCAAGCTGGAGAGCCCAGCAGCGAAGCATCTGGCGGCTATCAACCAAAAGGGCAGCAAGGCGAAGAGCAAAACGTCGAGACTTCGTCGTGCATTTTCCTTTGGTAGCGCTGCCGAGCTTCGCAGGGTTGTCGAAGAGGAGCCCCTTGCTACCCCAGCATCACCAACAAAGCTTCACAAGGACCCTTCACCTGAGCAAGCCTATGATGCAGAGCAGGCTCGTATTGCAGAGGCCCAGGAGGCTAGTGGGCTTGGAAACAGCATTTACGGCTCCCGATTTTTCGGATCGACTGACAATCTCTCCATCTCATCTACCGCTTCGTCGGCCTCGATCATGATTCGCAAGATGGGCCGTGGCATGAAGAAGAGCACTCGATCCTTGGTTGGTCTGTTTCGTCCCAAGTCTGTCATTGGTGTCCCGGCCGCCGAGGCCGCCATTCCTGAGATGAGCCAGGCAGCCGTCTCCATGATTACCGTCGAGGCCGAGACGCAGCGTGTCAATGTTACTGCGGACCCTACCGCTACCAACGGTGTAACCGGCTTCCCTCATCTGGAGCGAAATTCGATCGACGCTGCTCATGTTCCGGAAATGGTATCTGAACAAGTTGGGGTTCCTGGCCAGGATCAATCCGGACAAAGACGCAGCATTGTCGGTGGTGACAAGGAGCGTGCTGAGGTTTTGGCTGCCGTGCGTAAGGGCATTCTCAAGCGACCTGGCTCTTCCAGCCCATCGACAAGACCCAATGACTTGGCGTCCCCGGAACTGATTTTGCCCAACGTGCCTGCTATCAGTGACTCGCCTAATTCTAGCGCACCTAGCACGCCCAACGATGAGGGCCAGGGTCATAGAAGGACTGGGTCTATTGCTCTCGGCAACGAAGACTACTTTATGAACGCTCTGCGTCTACGTTCTGACAGTAAGAGCGCTCCGGGAACACCTTCTGCCAGCAAGAGAAGCGCTACGTTTTCACCTCGCATCATCTTTCACGATACTTGGCCTCCTCAGGAGTATGATCGCCGAGGTGAGATTGCTACGTGCAACCGTCTTACCCCCATGCTGGCTCAGCAGATTAAAGAGGAACTCAACAGTTTCAAAATGGTTAGTAATGGGAACCTTTCCGTGTCGAGCTACTCGAACAGGAGCATGCTAACGTTGATGATAGGAGATGGAAGTTCATGAAAACTCCAAGATTTACACTCACTTTTTCTAATGATGTCAGTACCGACATTTGCCGGACTGACTTAAAATTTGGATGTTTTGACCAAGGCATGGCAACATGCAAAGTCATATTGTATTCAATCATGTTTTAACATTGGCGGCGTTTGGGAACTGCATATTTGGTGTTGCGGGCGTTATTTTGTTCGACCTTCATTATCATTAGTATTCTATTTGTCGTTTTACCGCGTGGAATTTGTCATAAGAATTTAGCGCAGCAATCATACAAGCATGTAATCTGTTGAGCAGTAGAGAAGGGAAGTTCCCTACATCAGGCTGTGTGATGGTCTGAGTAGCACGGCTCTTCCGCACGCTCTCATGACTAAGGCTGTTGGCATGTGTGCCTGACAGCCTGCGCCATAGTCTAATAAAGTGAAGAAGCGGAATGTGCAATTCTGCTATCAAAAGTGGCAGGTCTGTAAGATGGGCATGACATGATGGGTTTTGTGTGACGGTGACATCTGCATGCCTAGATTTCCCTGGTGGGTGGGTGGGCTGGACCCCACCAAGTACCTCGGTGGAAGGCCGACCCCAGGGCCAGTTTTTTTTTTTTTTTAATTGTTGTTGGACTGTAGTTACCTAGTTAGAGATCCCTTGATATTTTGTCATGTCACTTCCCTCGGACGACGCGCCGTGATTCTTACAACCCCACGGCGGTCCCGCGCAATTCTTGCCACGGGAGTCCAGTTGAAAGGTCTTCATGCTTGGTATTGCGCACAGGAGACTGTCTCGCTGGCGACCCCTAACCACCAACTCTCGACAATTGCGATACCTCGCTGCCATGACCGTGGCGCAGGAGACAACTCAGTCGGTGGCCACCCTGGCGGGGGAGGCGACGCCTGCGGCCTCCACGACGGCTGCAACGAAGAAACTGCACGGAAGGGCATTCTATGAAAGTATTGGCAGTCCAAAGTTCATCGTGGCCCCCATGGTGAACCAGTCTGAGTTTGTGAGCGCCCCGAGACTTGACCCCAAATGGCTTGCCATCGTAAGCGCAGTGACTGACAGGTATTCACCTACCAGGCCTGGCGCATGCTCTCTCGATCCTTTCTCTCGGCCGACGAAAAGTCCAAGATGCTTGCCTACACGCCGATGTTCCACGCGCGACTCTTCTCGCAAGACCCGAAATATCTCAAGGCGCATTTCCAGGCCACGCGCCCCGGCGCGACCGGCGACTCCGATTCTCCCGACTCCAGTCTCTGGCTCGACGGTAACCCCTCGGGCGACCGCCCCCTCTTTGTGCAGTTCTGCGCCAACGACCCGGCGCACCTCCTCGCTGCGGCGCGGCAGGTGGCGCCGTACTGTGATGCCGTCGACCTGAACCTCGGCTGTCCGCAGGGCATCGCGCGCAAAGGCCACTACGGCGCATTCCTGCAGGAGGACCAGGACCTCGTATTCCGCCTCATCCACACGCTGCACACGGAGCTGTCGATTCCCGTCACCGCCAAGATTCGCATACTCGAGACCAAGGAGCAGACGCTGGCGTACGCGCGGACCGTGCTCAGGGCAGGCGCCTCGATTCTCACGGTGCACGGGCGGCGGCGCGAGCAAAAGGGTCATCTGACGGGCGTGGCTGACTGGCAGATGCTGCGATTTCTGCGAGAAAGCCTACCGCCAGAGACTGTGCTGTTTGCGAACGGTAACGTGCTGCAGCACGGCGACGTGGAGGCTTGCCTGGCCGCGACGGGGTTCGACGGCGTCATGAGCGCAGAGGGCAACCTCAGCAACCCTGGCGTCTTCGCGAAACCCCCGGCGGTGGGCGAGGAGGGCCGCGAGTACTGGCGCGGCAAGGATGGCAAGGGCGGCTGGCGCGTCGACGCCGTCATGAGACGATACCTGGACATTATACACAAGTACGCGCTCGACGCTGAGCCGCCGGCGCGCCGTCCGCTGTTTGTGCCCGGGGATGGCACCGCGTGGCTGACGGCTGAGGAGGAAGAACCTGACGAGGGAGACGAACGCGGGCAGAAGCGGCGCAAGACGACGGCGGCGACGGCGGCGAAGGCGACGGACAGCGAATTAGGCGGCGCCGCCGCCGCCAAGAGGCACGATCCGTCATCTTCGCCCAACATTGTCGCAATGCAGCCACACCTCTTCCACTTGCTGCGGCACTTTGTGACCAAGCACACAGATGTGCGGGATATGCTGGCGCGCACGCGCAAGACGGGCATGGCAGGGTTCGAGGCGGTGCTAGACGCCGTGGAGCGGCGCGTCGCCGAGGGACTGCTCGAGTATGAGCGGACGAACGGCGGGAGCTTCGAGGAGGAGGTGAGGCTGGCAGCGGAGCGCCCGCGCGAGACGGCGGACGGGGGCGAGAGCTCGATGGAGGCGCTGCTGCGGTGCAAGAGGCCGTGGTGGGTGGTGCAGCCGATTGTACGGCCGCTGCCGAGCGAGGCGCTCGCCAAGGGCTCAATACGGCCGAGCAAAAAGGAGCTCAAGGACAAGGCAAGGGGGGAGGAGGAGGAGGAGAAGAAGAAGAAGAAGGGCGTGGAGTTGGAGCAGGTGGTGCAGCAGAATGAGGCTATCGAGGCGTAGAATTCATATCTATGAGCGCATAGAACTGTATATACTCTGGAGATGTCCATCTCAGCTATACTGTATCAATCTGTGAAGCCTGTTCAATTTTATCGAGGCGTAGATTCATATCTATGAGCGCATAGAACTGTATATACTCTGGAGATGTCCATCTCAGCTACACTGTATCAATCTGTGAAGCCTGTTCAATTTCATCCGAGTACAGAGCAACCTTGAGCAAATCTCTTTGATTTCATCGTTATTTTACATCACACCCGATGACGAACGCTATTTCAAACATGGAAGAATGCCTTTTTAAGATGAGGGAGAAGTCTCGGAAACTAAAGTACTGCCGTCATATCCAACCTACCTAGAAATTCACCACTGTCTGTATAGACTCTATCAATACAAATCATTTTGGTTCTCTAATTCATATTTCTAATCTCGCGCAAGCTTTGGTAGAATTATTGCACATATGTTGCTGATTCTACTGATTCCGGGATATTGCAGGTCCAGACCAATCCTAAAGAAAAATGAGCAAGATTGCATTTTGATGACCAAGCATATCGCTTGTATCAACAATATGCGCCCAGACATTATTTGTGGTAAAATAGACTGTGCGGCTCAACACCCGCGGTGGAGAGCTCTCTCCCTGAGGAACGGGTCAAGGTACATGGCGTAATCCGCAGGGCCACAGCCATTGCTTTGTACCCCTGCACGTGAGGGCGTTGGCTTCCCTTGACGCCAGATTCGCGACACGTCAACGCGCCCCTGTCTGCATCTCGCTCAGTCCATCGCTGAAAAATTCGAGTAGCACGTCGCGCAACGCTCAATCGCGAGTTTTGCCATCGCCGCTGATGCCTGTTCCCCTGGCCTCCTATTTCTGATTAATTCTCCCCCTCAGAGCTGCCAGCGTGGACAGTCACTTGCGTGCATGCCTTGACCCCCGACTGCGTCAGCTTTGCGCCCGACGTTTTGCGCGCCAGCGGTACGTGCTATCACGCTGTGGCTTCATCAATGGCGGTCAAAAAACATCTCTGCATTGCTCAATACGCTAGGAATGCTGATGCATTTATCTGCACCTGCTAACTTGGACACGCCTAGACTCAGAACGTCGAGCTCACACGGAAACGCTAACTCCCGACCCGTACTCCAAGCCCGCCGCCACAGCATCCTGCTGCCTGTATCACAACATGGTCAGCAAACGAAAGAGAGTCCTCGAGGAGTTTGATCCCAACAAGTCTGATTCGGATGACGAAAATTTCGATCCCACAGAGCAACGTCCTCGCAGAAGCTCCAAGAAGGCACGGCCAGCTGGTAGTAGCCGTTCCGGACGAAGAAGAGGCCATCGCTATAGAGGATCTGACATTGAAGACGACGAAGACGAGCTCTCCGACAGCCAAGATGAAGGATTTCTAGATGATGACGATGAGGAGGACGACGATGCGCCCATCAACGCCGCCGGTCGCCGGACCCGCAAAGCAGCTGTCAAGCCTCAAAACTATGCCGAGAGCAGTGCAGAAGAGGAAGCGCAACTTAGCGATGAGGATAAGGTAGAGAGCGCCGATGACAGACCAAGTCGAAAACCAACACGGTCCTCCGGCCGCGTCGTCAGGCTCAAGGTTTCCAGCGGCGTACTTTCTGACATGCCACGCCGCACCACTAGAGCCACTTCCCATGATCAAGAGAATCTTGTCGAACTCTCAAATTCCGGACGTCATGCTGTTGCATCTCGAGGTTCAGGGAGCCGCAGCCCGGAACCTGTCACCCGTAGAAGCTCACGCGCTTCCAAAGCCACCAAGATGCCTCCCGAGACCATCGAGGAAGCCACACAAGAGAGCAGCGTCAAAAATACCGGTGCTGAGGATGACGAACTCGATGAACTCGACAAGGACATTCGTGATTTGCACAAGACCGAGGAATTGGATGAAGACATGGCAGATGTCCGAAAGCATGAGAAGCCGACCAAGTCGGACGATACCACTGCCGCCAACGAAGACGACGACGACGACGATATCCCTGCTACCCGCAGAACGCGAGCTACGCGAACTGAGGTTGTGGTGGAAGATGACGAAGAGCAGCAGGACGCTAGCGCACGACCTAACCGACGGCTGACACGTAAATCGAGCGCCCGCAAATCAACTCAAGAACCTAGCAGCGACTTTGAACCTGGTGAGGACTCAGAAGATGCCGCATCCGACATGGGTCAAGATGCCGCAGATGATCAAATCGATAGTCCCACTCCACGAGAGAGAGGTGGGCGCCAGCCTCGTTTAGCAGGTGCATCCCGCCATGACTCTGGTGATGAAGAGGCCGACCTGGACTTGGATGAACTCAACGAAGAAGCGCGTGAATTGAGAAAATCATCGCGATCACGCCGACGCCGACAAGAAACTCCTATCGCATATCAAGAAAATACCCGCCGTTCTCGTGCCAGAGTCAACTACTATATGCCGCCTCTCACCTCTGCGAACATCGAAGACGATGGTGAGGATGCAGCCCCCACTCCTGCCCGCCGGCGTCGTGGTGCCGCCAGCGCTGTATGGGATCGGAATCTCAACACAACATTTGGTCCCTTTGGCGGTGGCGGGGCTGTTGGCTCCCTGCTTAACGGCCCATGGGGTACTGGCGCAACTGGTGGCGTCGATTCGGATAGCAGTGATGATGAAATGGTCCATCGTTCCAGTATTGCCGGCAACGTTGGCATGACTCCCACTTCGGCTGCTCCGACCGGATTGCTGCCCGGGTTGCCCGGCATGAATCCTGATGGAGGTGCCCCGAATGTTGGAAAGATCAAGGATCGCAAGGCACTAGCTGATGCCGATCCTCTGGGCGTCGACATGACAGTTGATTTCAGTCAAGTCGGTGGGTTGCAAGGTCATATCGATCAGCTCAAAGAAATGGTCCAACTTCCTCTGCTCTACCCAGAGCTCTTTACAAGATTCCACGTCACCCCTCCGCGCGGCGTCCTATTTCATGGCCCCCCCGGTACTGGTAAGACATTACTCGCAAGAGCACTTGCCAATTCGGCCGGACACGGAGGTCGCAAGATCTCCTTTTATATGCGCAAGGGTGCCGATGCTTTGAGTAAATGGGTGGGTGAGGCCGAGAAGCAGTTGCGTCTTCTGTTTGAAGAAGCCCGCAAGACGCAACCTAGCATCATCTTTTTCGACGAAATCGACGGTCTCGCCCCAGTTCGGTCAAGCAAGCAAGAGCAGATTCACGCCTCGATTGTCTCGACGCTTCTAGCCCTGATGGATGGCATGGACGGCCGTGGCCAAGTCATCGTCATTGGTGCTACCAACAGACCCGACAATATCGATCCTGCACTGCGACGTCCGGGTCGATTTGATCGAGAATTCTATTTTCCTCTTCCTGACATTGAGGGCAGACGCTCCATCCTCGATATTCACACCAAAGACTGGGGTCTAGCTGACGATTTCAAGGCCTCGCTCGCCGAAAAGACAAAGGGCTATGGCGGTGCCGATCTACGCGCGCTCTGCACCGAGGCCGCGCTCAATGCCATCCAGCGAACTTACCCTCAGATTTACGCTTCACAAGAAAAACTACTGGTCGATCCATCCAAAATCAATGTCCATGCGTCCGACTTCATGCTTTCGATCAAAAAGCTGGTCCCATCGTCGGAGAGATCTGCCACCTCTGGCGCTAGCCCGTTACCGGCGACCATTCAGCCACTATTGCAGGGCCAGTTTGACAAAATCAAGCGGGCCCTCGATATTGTGATGCCGCGCCGAAAGAAGACGACTGCTCTGGAGGAGGCCATGTACGAGCCGTACGCCGATGACGATCATGGCTTCCAACGTGAAACTCTTCATCAAGACTTTGAGCGCACGCGTGTATTTCGTCCACGCCTGCTCATTCATAGCAGCTCAGGCATGGGTCAAAACTACATTGCTGCGGGTATCTTGCATTATTTAGAAGGCGTCCACGTTCAGAACTTTGACCTGCCCAGTCTGCTCGCTGATGGCCGCTCTATGGAGCAAGTCATTGTCGGCCTGTTTACAGAAGTTCGACGCCACAAGCCGAGTGTTATCTATATTCCAAACATTGATGTCTGGTATGACACGCTAGCTGGCACAGTTGCGCTTGTCACGTTTACAACGATGCTCAAATCCATTCCACCCACTGACCCGGTACTTTTACTCGCTACGGCAGAGCGCACCAAGGAGGAACTTGCTGCCAACCCAAATGTAATTCTTGACTTTTTTGGGTACTCTCGCAACAGTCGCGTCGAAATTGCACCTCCAGAGCGGCCGGCGCGATATGCGTTCTTTCAAAAGACGCTGGAGCTTATTAATCTCCCGTCTGGAAAGTTCCCAGATCCCCAGAAGCGAGAGAAGCGAAAACTGGAGGTTCTTCCCCCCGCACCCAAGATCGAACCTCCTCCGCCGACCAAGGCAGAGATCAAGGCATTGAAGAAGAAGGACCATCAATATCTCAATGCGCTCAAGATTCAACTGCAGCCCATCATGGATCAGATCAATCGCAAGTACAAAAAGTTTCGCCAGCCCGTTATCCCTCAGGCGCAGATCGAGTATCTCTTCGCCGAGTCGGACCCCAACTATGTGCGACCCGACATTGCAACAGCCGATAGTCGACCATTCGAAATTGTCAAGGATAAGAATGACGTTGATGTACTACGAGACACTGTGACGGGAAAGACATTTTACAATCTCGAAACGACGACTATCGAAGAGCGGCTTTCTAACGGCTACTATGCTCGCCCCAAAGACTTCTTGTTCGACATCAAGGCTCTTGCCAAAGATGCAAAGAACATTGGTGACAAGGAAAGAACACTCAAAGCAAATGAACTTTTGAGCAACGTGGAGGTTGATATCGCTAGCATCGAAAACAGCACCACCAGCATGGTTGACTGGGAGGCACTTTACCAGCGCCAAATACAGCGAACCAAGCAAAGGGCGGAAAAAGAGAGACAAAGAAAGGCTCAGGCTACTAATCTGGCCCTGGAACGAATTCAATCGGATATTGGCGGCGGCAACGAGAGTGATTCACAAGGTCCTGTCACCCTGGGCGTGCAAGTCTCGGAGAACACCACGACGGCGAGATTCCAGCTGCGAAGCCCAGAACCTGCTGCTGAGGCGCACGGGCTAAGCAATGGCGACCCTGCCCCTTCCAAGGATACCGACGTGGAAATGAGCGAGACAGGCGACGAAACGCAGTCAGCTTCGCAAGCAATGGGACCCCCACCCTTCAAGTCACCAGCTCCTACACAACCCTCACAGCGATCTGCCCTCACTTCTCTGCCACCTGGCGTGCCGCCGTCGGCCGTAGCCAACGATGCATCGACCACCAAGACATCTGATCTTTCCTCCAAACAAGGCGTCTCAAACTGGGGCACGCCTCAGACAAACGGCAATTCTTCCAAGGGTGGCGAGGGCCAGAATATTCCTGACACGTTGCGCGGCCTCCGGCAGACCTCGACGCCGCAGAGTCAAGAGCACTGGCCTCACTCTCAACTAGACGGCTTGAGCCGTGACCTGGTCAGCGGGGCAAGCTCGCTCGCCCGGCCAATCTCATCGAGTTCCCAGCCACAAGGTTCGGGTGGGACCAAATCGCAGGCGTCGCCGTCCCAGCCTGATTCGCTGGAGCCGGTCGTGTTGCAACTCCAGGATGACATAGCAGACCAGACTACCGGGTTCTCTGTAGAGCAGCTGGAGCAGATGAACCGCGAGATGATGGACAAGATTTGGCAGACACGCGACGAGTGGAACAGACTGAACGTGTTTTATTCTGTCAAGGGCGTGTTTGAGACTGTTCTTGCCGACATGGAGGCGATGCAGCAAGCGCCACTCGGCAGCTTTTGAAGGGAAATCTGTGAGGCGCTGGACCCGTTTCCTTTGTTGGATGGAGTGTCGTTTTGATGAAACTTTGCTTGGAAAGACTGTATCATTAACATTTCGGAGTCGTTTTTATGTTTTGTTTTCTTTTTTCCCGCCACAGCACACAACTCGGGGCTTTTTCCACCATCATTATCATGTGGAGCTTTCAGAGGACAAGTATCTGTGGCATTTTAGACAGAATTCCAGATGGCGTCATTGTGCAACTATTCTCGCAGCTTCGCAAGGTAGCCGATGATCCGAACAAGAAGAGAGAGCATTGGTGTTTTATGATTAGTATTTATTTCTGATGTACATGCGCAAGTGCTAGTTGTTACAATTTTGCCAACTTTGTGCTATCGACACGCTTTCCCTCGTCATCCTGCTCGGCGACGCGCAGATCCGGCAGCCGGGCCGGCATGATGCGCCGGGGCTCACTACCCGGCACGACATTATACTTGGCAAAGTCCCTGACCCCGCAGTAATCGTGCAAAAAGTCCTCGTCCAGCAGCAGCTCGCCGTTGACGTCGTCGGCGGGCGCGCCGACAATGGCGAGCATGGCGTCGGAAAAAATGGTTGGCCTGCGCAGGTCCCGGGCCTCGGCCGGGTCGAGCCTCGTGACGCGCTCCGTGGCGGCGGACTCGATGGCGACGGCGGGCCAGAGGCTGGTGATGGCGGTGCCGCGCGCGACGAGTCCTTGGCGTGCAAAGTCCATGGCGAGGCCCTTTGTGAGGACGGACATGCCGACCTTGCCCATAGCGTAGGCCGTCTTGCCCCGGAAGAAGCGGCTGTAGATGGGTGGAGAGACGACGAGGATGCGGCCGCCAGAGGAGGAGGAGGAGGAGGAAGAAGAAGAAGAAGCTTGGGTTAGGTGCGGCAGGGCGGCCTGGATGGTGGCGTAGAGACCCTCGGGGTTGACGCTTTGCATGAGCTTGAAGCGCTTGAGGGGCGTGTCTTGGACAGAGGCCCAGTAGATGGCGCCCGAGTTGTAAATGAGGACATCGAGGCGGCCGTATTTCTGCAAAGTTTGGTCATGCCAGTTTATTAGCCCCAAGGTGTGTAGTGATGCGGGTTGGAAGAGGGGGGGGGGGGGGAGACGCACAGCAATTGTCTGCGCGACGAGAGAGTTGACGCTCTCCTCGGAGCGCACGTCGACTTGGATCGGGTGCGCCTCGCCGCCAGCCTGCCGAATCTCGTAGCTGACGGTGGTGATTGTGGACTCGTTGGACTTGGGATCCGGGATGGACGTGATTGGTTTCGAGGGGTCGCTGACTGTCTTGGCCGCGACGACGACTGTGTAAATTGATTACATGTTAATAATATATAATCACATGCCAAGCCGTTTTTTTTTTTTTCCAATATCAACTATTCAGCTTTAATGCATGGTGGTGGTGGTGGTGGTGTGCTGGGTGAGACATGCCTGCGTAGCCATGCGCTGCAAAGTCGACGGCGACTTGACGGCCTATGCCACGCGATGCGCCGACAACCAGTGCAACGGGTTTGTCGGAAGAGGAGGAAGGGGCCATGGCGCAAATGTTGTGGTGTCAATCTCTCTTTTCAAGATGAAAATATTGAAGCGTTTTCCGAAGGTGTATAGAATGTCGAATCTTTTTATTTCCCACAAAATTCAAAGAAACTCGAAGCTTTTCCCGATGACAATATCAAGCTCCGGAGAAAGTGGGGCCGCCCGGTGCCGAGGCTGCGACCCGCACTGGAGCTTTCAAGCCTCGATTTCCCGAAACTGGTCTTGTGCTTCCAGGCCTCTTTTTTTTTTTTTTTTTTTTTTTGCTTTTTTGCGTGCGCTTCTGTATTGAATTGCACGTCTATTTATTGGTAGAACCGATTTCCCACCTTTTCTCGCCACTCACAGGCTTCTTCCCCTTACATAGCCTGTCAGCCTGTCCATCGCATCTGTAGGCACATCACTAGGAAAGCTCTCCCTCGGCTGTGTGCTATCGTCATCAATACCCGACTGGAGCCATCAAAAAGCCTGCCACAGCTCTTGCATCAAACGCAAATTGCGCCATCGCACCCCTCGAAATCCCCGACATCCCCCCCCCCTTCTCCCACGGCCACCATTTAAACAGACAGCATGCCTGGCGCTAGAATTGACGTCTACCTCGACTTTGGTATGTTCGCAGCAGAGAATGGCGCGCGCTTGACGCTCTTGTTTAGGCGCCGCGGGGACTAATTGTTTCTTCATGCACAGCGTCGTCGTTTAGTTATATTGCCTTTGCCGACTTGGAAGCCAACCGGGAGAAGCTCGCTGCCAATGGTGTCACCATAGAGTATGTTTCGTCTCTTCAACCATGCGACCGTGGAAGCTAACTTGCATTTCCAGATATCACCCCATCTTCCTCGGCGGCATCAATGTCGCTTCCGGTACAAAACATCCCCTCGTATCCCACTTGACCTTGCCAGTTCTCGTCAATTCAATCAACGTCTAACACCAACCTCGTCGGCAGGAAACAAGCCGCCGTGGTCGCTGCCCGCCAAGGCCGCATATCTCAGCTACGATACCCCGCGCGCCTTACGCCGTGTCGGCCTCGGCCACCTGCAGACGCCCGACGACCTCATGGCCTTTGGCATGACGGTGCAGCCCCTGCGCGCCATCCACTACATCAGAGCGCACTACCCCACGCCCGTCTTCCTCGCCGCCTTTCACTTCCTCATTGACCGCTTCTGGACGGCCCCAAACCGCAAGATTGGCGATGCGGACGTGCTGCGCCAAGTCCTCCTTGAGGCCACCGAGACCGTTTCCGGCGGCCCCAAGCTCTTCACGACGGCCCAGGTCGACGAGATCATGGACGGCCGCGCCGCTTTCAAGGACAGCCTCAAGAAGGAGACGGAGGAGGCGCTGGCAAAGGGTGCGTTTGGCGCGCCGTGGATCTGGGTCACAAATGCCAAGGGCCAGGAGGAGCCCTTCTTTGGCAGCGATCGGTAAGTCAAACAGTAGTGTCTTTCGTGATTGGCGAGTGATGAGCTTGTGCGCTGACTCGAGATAGCTTTAACCACGTCTACGCGTTTCTTGAGATTCCTTTCCAAGATATAGCAGTTCTGGCCCCCAGCAAGCTGTGAATGGATGCGTGAATGGATGGATGGAAAACCCGACGATAATCATAAGGCGCCGAGAGAATCAGAAATCTGGGCTAATCGGAATAGCTTTCGGTCTTGCTTGTTGCCGCGGTTATCTTTGGATCAGGCATGAATGACACAGGGCTTCTTCTTCTTTCGCATTGCACTTGAACCGTGCGTCAGTTCATCGACAGCCCTCGTTATCCGTCCGCATCCCGGGATATGTCTGTTTATCCGTCGCTGCATATGTACTTTTAAATCTGTCCAGGCATCCGCGAATCCACTCTTGTGCCTCGGCATCCGCTAGCTCATATGCTATCCTCATCGCATAGCCGATTCTGTATGGCCCCAGAGGCCCTTGGCTAATGTCCTCGATCGATCGTAAGATAACATGAGCGTATTCCTTTTGTGATGTTGCGAATGGTTGTGTCCAGCCTAGCTGCTGCAGAAATTCTTGCAGCAGACACATGGTGGCGTGGTGCGACATTTGCAGAGTCGCCGCCCAGCGTGCTTCGTACCGCAAGATGACGGGGTACAGAGACTGCGGGTCCTTTGAGGGTGTTTCTACTGGGTCTGGGAATAGGTGTTTATATGTAGACCAGAATTCGGACATTCTTGCGTGACAAGCTACCGCAAGCCTGCAGGTAGTGGCTGCTGCAACCAAGTCGATGGGCAGACCTTTCTTGACAGCTTCCATGACGGGATAGCCGACCTTGACGACGGCAGGAATCTCTGCTAGTCTATTATTGAATTCATCGACGGCTTCAATAGCCTCGTCATCGAATTCGGGCCCTTGCAACAGATGGCGCCCCCTATCGCGCATCACAGAACGCCACTCTGGTCGCGTAAGGAAACAGGTGTCTGCTCTGGGGAAGAATAAGTCGCTCATGATCTGGTCTTGACGTCAGCCCGTTTACTTTTTGGCATGCTGCAACGTGTTTCAGCAAGGCTTGATCACTTACAAGAACTCCACGGAAGGAAAGAAGCATGGCAGCATCCCATCCTTCTTTATGCGCAGCGGCGCCGCGCTGCTCCATCAAGATACCAATGCCTCGGGCGTGTTGTAACCACGAGTCAGCCGAGCTTGTACCTGCAAAGAGCTGAGAGATGGTCAGTATTGGGCATGATGAAAACGGAGAAACGCACTCGTACCTCAAAGATACAAAGCAAGATGGCTGTGCACAGTGTTTCAGACGCCCTCCATTTCGTGGGGTGATGCAGTGCTTGCTGAAGATTATGCAAGGACCGGCCGTACATGGTCCGGCTGTGCGCGATCATGTTCCCATCTCCTACATCTTTGCCAACCAGATGCATGGCAAGCGAGCACAGCGCTTCATCCAGAATTGCGTACGATCCCACTGTTCCGAATCGGACCCAACTAAAGTAGCCGCTCGCATCGCGCTCTTCAATTGCTGCGCGCGCCGTCTCAACCATGGTCGATATAAACTGGCCACGGTTCGGCACAGGCTCCACGACGAAAGATGACGGGCTGCATATGCGCGAGCTGCTGCCACTCGCTGCCGCCACCGACCAGGTTGGGTGACATTGCGATTCTGACAGATTCTTCTTTGTGCGTACTCTGTGCTTTCCGCTCACGAATTTGAGGCTTTTTTCATAGCCTGGGCATTCGGCACCATATTTCGTGCCTATTTGAACCTTTAATCAGAAAAGATTAGCGCGGCAAAAGAGAAGAACCATAACGTACAATTGCCACATTCTGGCTTTAATTCGTCACATTTGACGCGTCTCTTGAGGCACAGTTGACAGCCTGTGCTACGAGGTACGCCGACCATTGTGGCCAGAGTTGAGCCATTGTATGCCGTGCTTGATCTGGAAATTCGACGTTTTGATGTTGTGGTAGTGAAAGAATGTTGAGATGAAGGAAGTTGAGACGTGCGGCTGAAAAGACGCTGTACGTATTCCTGCCTCGTGGGAGTGGGGCTTATTATTTATCACAGTGGCAGAAAAATGAAGCTGCGTTGTACGTCTGCCGATGCTTGCGCCATCCAGTTAACTAGGGCTATAGAATAGAGTAGTACAATCACAACAGCAATAACAAAGATCTAGTCTAAGCTGTCTAGATTTCATGTAGCGAGATACTCGACGAATACCCCAACGAATACGCATGATTTGACATGATGATACGAGAGATTTGGCCGTAAATTTATTCCCGATTTCCAAAGGGTCCTGGTCTTTAACAGAAGGCAGTTTTTAAATCGTGGCATTTACCGTTCAATTGGCACTCTGGACACGAACTTGCACGCTATCTGGAGTGGTAGGAGCTAGAACTGACACGATTCTAACCTCAAATAAGCTGAAACTAGCGGAGGAACTAAAGAACGGTCGGGTCATGAGACGTGGGCCAAGTGCCCAGATGTAAATTGTACTGGTAAGGCGTTGACAAACTGAATGGTATCGTAAAAGAAAAGAAAAAAGAACAGGCGCCTTTCCCCCGTAAACCGAAGCCAACGCTGAAGAAAACAAACCCCCAATTTCTCGAACAAGGATACAATGTATGCTAAAGAATAAAGAAGATGAAAATAAAAAATAAAATGCTGATGCCGCGTCTTAGTTTTTCTTCTTGTTGAAGACAGAGCGAGCCAGGTCTGTCAGAGACGGGCCGCCAAAGAGCAGCTGGTCGGTATGGCGGCCGCAGGTGGTGTGGACGTTGACCTTGGGTGCGGGTTTGACCGAGGGCTTGAGCCAGGAGGCTACGCGCTTGGTGGTGGACGAGGCGGACGAGGCAGTTGTGGTGGACGAGGCGATTGTGCTCGGGTAGGACAGGGTGCGCTTCTAAAAAGGAAGGGCGGTTAGCAAGAGAGCATGGCGAAGGCGAATGGCGAATGGCGAAAATGGTGGTGTTTGCAACGTACATCGTGGGTTAGAGGCGGCGGTGCGTGAAAGTCGTAGTAGCCCGGACGACCGCGGGTTTCCTCCTCATCGAGGCGGTGATTGGAAGCTGACGAGTCTGCCATTTTGATGTGTATGATTTGTATGAGGTAATTTTCTTTCACGAAAAGGTCCGACGTATATGGTTGGCGAGATTGTGTTGTTGTCGTTACCCGTCTGCGCTGGGTGTCTGTCTGGCTGGCTGGCTGAGGCGTGCTGCCGTTTGCGGCGCGATGGCGAGGTCCAAAGGGCAGCAGCGTAAAAGGGCGACAAGGGGGGATTGACGATTGGTGTAGAGAAGACGATGGTGGTGGATGCAGCAGAAACGAGAGACGTGGATAACAAATAGCCAGAAAGAGAAAGAGATCGAAGGAATGAAATGGAATTGAGAGATGTGCAGGCAGCTAGGTTTTAAAAAGAAACAAAAAAAAAAAAAAAAGGGGGGGGGGGGGGGGGGGGGAGGGGGGGGGGGGGGGGG